>CAUYUJ010018692.1:0-37500 GCA_963575745.1 Prorocentrum cordatum | reverse complement strand
CGCTCGCAGGCGCTCCCGGCACGCTCCCAGGCGCCCCGAAGCGCTCCCAGGCAGGGGCTCCCAGGCGCTCCTAAACGCTTCCGGCACGCTCCCAAGCGTTCCCAAGCGTTCCCAGGCGCTCCCGGGCGCTCCCGGCAGGTTCCTGGGCGTTCCCAGGCGCTCCCGGCACGCTCCCGGCACGCTCCCGGCACGCTCCCAGGCGCTCCCAGGCGCTCCCAGGTGCTCCCAGGCGCTCCGCTCCCAGGCGCCCCGAAGCGCTCCCAGGCAGGGGCTCCCAGGCGCTCCTAAACGCTCCCGGCGCGCTCCCAAGCGTTCCCAAGCGCTCCCAGGCGCTCCCGGGCGCTCCCGGCACGCTCCTGGGCGCTCCCAGGCGCTCCCGGCACGCTCCCGGCACGCTCCCGGCACGCTCCCAGGCGCTCCCAGGCGCTCCCAGGTGCTCCCAGGCGCTCCCAGGAGCGCGCGCAGCGCGCGACGCGAATCCTACGTGTTTTACGAGGGATCCCGGCACGCTCCTGGGCGCTCCCAGGCGCTCCCGGCACGCTCCCGGCACGCTCCCAGGCGCTCCCAGGCGCTCCCAGGTGCTCCCAGGCGCTCCCAGGAGCGCGCGCAGCGCGCGACGCGAATCCCACGTGTTTCACAAGGGATCGTAGGCAAGCCGACTGGCGGGAACAAATTAACACCGCTGCGACACCCCCAGACGCTAATACGTTGTGTAAACCCTAACCCCTAAACTGCAAGCCACGGGCGGTGCAACGTTCGTAGCCCGTGGCGCCTGGCCGAGCGCTCAGCGAGCCTGCCCAATACAGCGTGCGCCGCACCGACGAAGCGCGCAGCGCTGAGGAGGCATTCGCCCGCCGCGCGTATGCAGCTGCCGCTTGTTCGAGAGATGAATAGAACCCTTAACCCTAGGCCCAGCCAGTGGCTTCGCTACGATTGGTTCCATTCCCTGGGGCTCCAAACTTATGAAAATACCGCATGCGGCGCCCTTTCGGCCGTCCGTGGGGCCGCAAACCACATGAAAATACCGTATGCGGCGTCCTTTCGGCTGGCGCACGTCCCAAGCGCTCCCAAGCGCTCCCAGGCGCTCCTAGGCGCTCCTAGGCGCTCCCCAGCGCTCCCAGGCGCTCCCAAGCGCTCCCAGGCGCTCCCAGGCGCTTCCAGGCGCTCCCAAGCGTTCCCAGGCGGTTCCCAGCGCTTCAAGCGTTCCCAGGCGCTCCCAAGCGCTCCCCGGCGCTTTCGGCACGCTCCCAAGCGCTCCCAAGCGCTCCCAGGCGCATGGCGCTCCCAGGCGCTTTCAGGCGCTCCCGGCACGCTCCCGGGCGCTCCCTGGCGCTCCCAAAGTTTCCCAGGCGCTCCCCAGCGCTCGCAAGCGTTCCCAGACGCTCCCAAGCGCTCCCCGGCCCTCTCGGCACGCTCCCAAGCGCTCCCAAGCGCTCCCAGGCGCATGGCGCTCCCAGGCGCTCTCAGGCGCTCCCGGCACGCTCCCAGGCGCTCCCTGGCGCTCCGAAGCGCTCCCAGGTACTCCCAAGCGCTCCCTGCACGCTCCCAGCCTGCTCAGGCGCTCCCTGCGCGCTCCCAAGCGCTCGCTGGCGCCTCCGAGCGCTCCGGGGCGCTCCGAAGCACTCCCAGGCGCTCCGGCGCGCTCCCGGCACGCCCCCAGCACGCCCCCAAGCGCTCCCACGCGTTCCCATGCGCTCCCAAGCGCCCCCAAGCTCCCACAGGTGCTCCCCAGCGCTTCTCGGCGCTCCCAAGTGCGTTTAAGCAGTCCAAGCGGTCCCATGGCGCTCCCAAGTGTTTCCATGCATTCGCAAGCACTCGGCAGCGCTCCCTGGCGGCGCTTACCGGCGCTTCCCCGCCATGCAGGTGCTGCCGCAGCCATGCGCGCGCATCGTAGCGAGGGGGTGCCAGACCCACCCCCTCGCGCCCCCCCATCCAGCCATGCGACATTCGCGCCGAAGGCGGCTGCGTCGACAATGCAATCGCTTCAGCGGGGGCGACGCCAACGGTCAAGCCCAACGGGCAATTCACGGCTCGCGCTCGCAGTGCACTCTGCGTGTCCTGTCGCGCTCCCAGACGCCCCCCAGACATCAGACAGCCCTAAAAAAACAATGCCGCCC
This sequence comes from Prorocentrum cordatum, assembly GCA_963575745.1. Taxonomy (NCBI): domain Eukaryota; class Dinophyceae; order Prorocentrales; family Prorocentraceae; genus Prorocentrum; species Prorocentrum cordatum. The sequence goes on along the minus strand of CAUYUJ010018692.1, from coordinate 35,383 downwards.
AGAACGTCATGGTTTTTAACCGAGACAAAGCAGAAAAACCAAGACATCGCCAAACAAAAAAAAAACGAGACAACTGCAGGTCTGGTGAAATAGCGTGTCTGATGTCGTTGGTTAGCTTTTCTTTCTATGTGGCTTGGGGCTATATGAGCCCTTTCACTCTGCCATCTGACTCTTCTCGTGTGTCTTGTTGCGGGTATGTTTGTTTTTTTTTGTTTTTTTTTTTTTTAGTTGTTGTGTTATTTTTGTTGTTTGTCTATTTTTTTTTTTGTTGTTTTTGTTGTTTTCATTTCTGTTGTCGTTGGTTCGCTGTGAAGATGTTGTGTGTATGTAGACAGCTTTTCTACTATATGTAAGCGTTGCCAACATCAGACTGTTGTTGCAACCGCGTGCATTGTGAGCTAGGAACTGTGTCGTTGGGCGTTGGTAGCAACGCCTCTGCGTCTCAAGGGTACCGGGGCACAGGCGGAAGCCTAGAGGATAGTTTGGCGAGTCAGGGCTGGGGGACAGCGCGGACAGAGAATCCACCAGATACGTAAACATGCGGGATGACGATGATTGTTTAGGCAAGGCAAACAGTTCTGGATCATCGTAAAAATGCACGCGCGTACGCGACATATGCGATGCAACAACAGCGCAATCTCTTCTCATCCTGGGATGGAAGCTTCGCCCCGAAGGGCGACCGCATGTAGAAAAATATGGGCCAGGAGCGACGAGTCTTAAGGTCTTTATTGTTTTCAATTGTTCCTGGCTCTCGTTCCCTCTCTCTCGCTTTTTTTTTTGTTTCTCTCTCTCTATTTTTTTTTTCTCTCTCTCTCTCTCTCTCTCTCTATCCCTCTCTCTCTCTCTCTTCAGTTTTGCACTGTAGCACGCAAGTGTGTAGGGCACCGCTCTCGGACGGGAACGTGCAGGGGCACCGTTCTCGGAAATGTCAAAGGCCTGCAGCCGGCGCCGCCAGGGGCCCGAGGCCTGAGAAGAAACGCGACCCCAAATCAGCAGGGCGGTGAAACAGCCCACGGTGGTGAAACATAAGGGTGGTGGAACAAACATCATATTTGTATATATACACATGAATACAACTGTATGCGTACGTATATGTTAAAGTGTATGTCATATATGTGTATACGTATATGTATGGCAGTGTGTTTGTGTTCATGTATGCGTTGGCGTTGTTATTTACGGTGCTACATTATTATCACACGGTTCCGTATCCATTTTCCAATTATTATTGCAATCGTTGCCAGGGAAACACTTGCAAAGCGGAAGTCGAGCAGAAGGGCTGGCGGCGGTGGTCTTCCCTGCCACCGAAAACACACAATCACGCAATATGTGTCCACCTCTATTCGCCAAGTATGTTCGGATCCTTCTCCGTAGTCATCGGGAAATTCGACATGGAATTGTCGAATGCGGCGCCGTGCACGCAACAAAACAAACAACGCAATTTATAGGCATCACCTCCCCTACTTGTCCTCCTTCTGCCTTGAATTCCTCCCTTTTCCCTCCCTGATTTCCCCAATAGCACCCTCAGGAAGGATGGGAATGCATAACGCGCGGTGGCGACGCTGTAAGTATTCCCAGACATTGGGCGTCTCGAAAAAAATGAGACAGAGGTGTTACATAGTTTTTGGCCTCTCGGGGCCCTCGCTGGGCGTCGGGACCGTCAAAAAACCACTCGGGATGAAAAACTAGTCCCAGGGAAGTGGTCGGGAGGTCGGGGGCCCGCGTTTCGAAAAAAATGAGACGTCGGATGTCTGGGTTTCCAATATGCTCGCCGCGTGCTCGGCGATGCAGCCACGTGGGCTGCATGCGCGCCTGACGCAAAACAACAATCACGCAATCTCTGCTCCTCTTCGGAACGTTAAGTTGGCTAGAGAAAGCAGCAGCTGACTGGAAAAAACAGGCGCCCGTTCCGGCGGGGCCAGCCGACAACGCAATCTCTTATCATTACCCCGTCTGAATACGATGCCCCTGTCCCTTTCCCCCAGGGGACCAAAACAGCGACCACGCATGGAAATTGTCGATGAAATCGTTCAAGCGCACCGCAGTGGCGATCCCAGCAATCTCTGCCAGGGCAGCAACAACACAATTGTTGCGAGTGAAACGCTGTGAAACGGTACATATAAAAGTGCTCTCCATGGAGTCCGTGAGCCCGCGATGGGCGCCGCCTGGGCCAGGAGGCCATAGGCCCCCTGTGCCCTCCACACATCAGGCGTCTCGATCTTTCGAATTGTTATTTGACGGTCCCGAGGGCCTGCGCGTGAAATCCCACTCCAACAAAAATCACACAATCAGGAAATATTGTCGTCTCGATTTGTTCGAGACACCCGATGTGTGGGACGAGCAACAAACAACGCAATGTATTCTCATCAAATTTCCCTTCACAGTCCTTCACTCCTTTCTCCGCTACACACCATCACCCCTTCTAAACTCGGATTGGGCGATGGGCTTCAGCCGCTCACCGTTGCGCAGCGGCCTGCGCATGCGTTGCAGCCACTTCGGTGCCAGAGCAGCGAACAACGCAACGTCTTCTCATCTATTGTCCCCCGCTTCCCTCCTCCTCTCCCACATTCCCGCTTCCCTCCTCCTCCCTCCTCCTCCTCTTCTCATCTCACTCGTAGAAGCAACAAGTAAAATCGATGGCCACGCAGCGCAGCTGCCTCGCCGCAGGGGCCGCCTGGAAGCCGCTCGGGCACTCCAGACCGACAGAGCAAAAACAAATAACAACGCAATCTCGTCTCCCATCTTTTTTCTCATCCGTAGAAATCTGCAGCGCTCAGCATTCGCTCATGCTGGCCTCGAGCACCTGGCTGCCCCGCAGCCGGCGCCCGACGAACACCAAATCAACGCAATCTCCGCTCATCCATTGTGGGCCGCATTTGCCCTCCCCTGCCCCCAGGAATGCGAGCGACAGCGCAATGTCTTCTCACCGCCAGGAAGTACCATGCCAGGGCAATGCTCACGTCGCAAATGGCACGCGCGCCCCTCGAGGGTGGCCAGCAGCAGCCAACCCGTCGACCATCCAGGTCGTGGGGGTGGAAGAGGTGGTGGGGGGGGTGGGAGAGGTGGATCGAATGGGGGTGCTGGAGGGGACGAGGTAGAGGAGGAGTCGGCAAAACAAGCAATCTCTTCTGACAAGCAGCGCAATCTCTTATTCAACTGTTTTTTTTGTGTTGGTGTTGTGTTTCGTTTTGCACATAAGCATTGCTGTTTGTTTGATGTGCCTCTGTATTGCACATATCGTCATTAGTTTGTGTGTGTTGTGATTCGATAAGTGCGTTTGGCAGTCAAGTAGCCCCGCTGTTGTTGCAAACCCCTTTCCTTGTTGAGCACATGCGGTGCACAGTAATTTTCTTTTGTCACGAACAGGAGATGACGCGCCAAGGGGGCAGATTTGAAGAGCCCGCACGCGACGCAAACATTACACGCGCACACGTGCTCAAGATCTTCCCCACCAGAGGCGCACTGCGATCAGCGCGCCTCGGGCGAGATCTTTTGCAACAGTGTAACGTAGAATGTTGGTCCCGCGTGCGCGCTTTTCGCAGCTGCCCCCATGACTCGGTTCTCCTGCTCGTCCGCATATGTCAAATAAAAAAGGGGGTTGCCCTGGGTACTTGCTCTTTTGGCAAGGCCCCAGGCCACGTGAAACTTATGCGTTTCGTGGCCGCCCCACGCTTTCCACTCGCGCAGAGCTGTCACGATGTGGTTCTGGAGCTGTGAGAGAGCAACTGGCGGCATTATGCGGGGCGACCGTTTCATGGCGACTTCCATATCCACGAGCGCCGGAACTGCGCGGCGAAGGTGCCTATGGCCTGCGCCGAGAAAGCGCCAATTCTCATCCGCTAAAATCCGAATGAAAGGCATCAGTCTCCGCGCTTGTGCAGCTTTCGCCTTCAGGCGGGGGCGCGCGCCGCCAGCATTTAGCTGGTTGTACTTTAAACGGTTGATTATTGAATGCTTGCCGCGCGGCATACGGCGCACTCTATAATGCGCCTTGAGGCGCCTGCGCAAATGAACCATGTTATCGACCCGCCGCCGCTCCACAGTGGGTGATGGGGGCCCCCAAGCACGCCTTTTGACGATAATGGGAATGGAGATCGAGGGCAGAAAACGTCGGATGAGGAGGAATGACCAGAGGATCTCAGAAGTGAGAGGAGCAGGTAGGTTGCGAACTCGGCGTGCGTGCGGGCCCCCGTTCTTCAGCAGATTGCGCAAAATTTGCGTCAATTAGTTTTAGCATGACCTCACCGGCAACATATTGGCTGATGCCGAGGTCGAAAACGTGCATACAATCGAGGTGAAGACAGTCGACACTAAACCCTCTGATGGTGAACAGCGGGCTCCAGAATTTAATGTTGGAAGTGTTTGCAGCGTTGAAAAACGTGAGCCAGCCTGGCATATCCACGCCAAGGGACCCACCTGTGCCCACGAGGGCGTGCCAATCAAGTAGGCTTTCGTCGCAAATGACGATCCACCCCACGGGCAGATGAAGTTCTGGAAACGGCCTTACCAGCGCAAAACCACCATATTTGCGCGAAAGCTCCATGCACCTTAGAAGCCTGCGCAGCTGGGCGCGACTTTGCACGTACCTTTTGGTCACGCACGCCCCGAGGTCATCATTAAAATCGCTACGCTGGCGGGGGCGCCAAGGGCAGAGGGCCAACGCGCGGGCAAAATTAAACATATCAGCGCGGGATGCGTTGCAACAAAAACATGGGTACTGAACGTGCGTCCAATTTGCAAAACCGAAACAAGAAACATATTCTAACAAGTCTGCGCGATACTCCACGAGAGCGCCATATTTCCCGAAGGGGAGGCCGCGGTGGAGCTCGCGAAGCTCTTGGGAAAAAAGGCTTTTGGTTGTGGCCCAGAGACGGAAACGTGCCAGCGGCGAGCGCCGAGAATGACCAGGCGATCACCTTTTGTAGTATTTGCATCGCGCACCACCCTTTGCACGAGCATTGGCAAAGGTCAGATTTTTAACAGTGCAAATCAAATGTCGTTTTCTGTTGGGATCCACAGCCGAACTCCAATGCCAGCAATTAAATGAATCTTTTTTTCGAGAACGGAACTCCGTCTGAGTATAGCGTGAGAGGAACGGTGTCTGCGCGTCCTCTTTCTAAAACAACAGGGTGCGAAGCATACGTCCCAGGTAAATCATTAATATCAACAGTGTTGAAATCTGCAGGGCGTTGCCCCAGCAGCTCGAAAAACCTCTCGCGTGGTAAGCTAATGGGGAAATCTTTGTTCAAGTATCTCGATTCCGTATGTTTGCTCCACCTGGGAACGGCGCACGTGTAAAATGATGCAGCACGTCTCTCACCCAGTGCATGCCTAATGTGCTCAGCATAATGCCCACGACCCGGAGCGCGGGCTAAGTCTTCAAGGCCAGTGCCCCCTGCAAAACCGCTGGGGTGTTCGCATCTTCCAAATGCAAGGGGAGGGGTGAAAAGGAAGTGTGCAGGGGAGAGGGGGGATGAGTGGAGGACAGCGATGAGGGAGGAGACAGGGAGAACATAAAGAGATAGAGAGAGAGAGAGAGAGAGAGAGAGAGAGAGAGAGAGAGAGAGAGAGAGAAAACAAAAAAAAGAGGGAGGTGGGGGATGGAAGATGCTATACTCCACGGGGCTGGCCTGCATGAGTGACGTGGTGTGCTAGAATGCACGCGTCAGTGGCCGTCCAGAGGCCACGGCGGTACCTGTCCACCACGTACTCTCGGAGGCCAGATCCGTTGCTTCGGCGGTTCAAACACAGGGCCCTGACAGACGGGATCTAGACGGGATTTAAACGTCATTCGAGGGGAAGGTCACCTTACCGTCCCTTCCTACAAACAGGTTTACATGTGTATACGCACACGTATGTATAGATGTATGTACATACATTTGTACATACATACATATATATATACATTGCATGTATACGTATATACATATATGTGTATACAGACATACATACACACATACATACATACACTCGTATACAAACCACATCCCTCGGACCAGGGCCCTGTGGTTCAACCGCCGACGTGCCCTGGCCTGCAGCACCAGGATCGCCACCCCCACAGCCTCCAGCGCCCACACCAGGAGCGCGACGCGCACTGCCTCCAGCGCCCACAGCAGGGCTGCCTCCAGCGCCCACACCAGGAGCGCGACCCGCACTGCCTCCAGCGCCCGCGCGACCCCCTCCACCTCCAGCGTCGGTGGAGAGCAGGGCTGCAGCGGCGCGGGCTGACATGTGTGAACAACCACAACGTATCGTTTGAAACCGAAGCGCTTACGGACAAACCCAGTGAAACCGAACGCTTGAAGTGAACAACCACAACGTATTGTTTGAAACCGAACGCTTCAAGTGAACAGCCACAACTTATTGTTTGAAACCATGGTATCCTATCAGTTCTAGCGTCGATGGCCCCAGGATGCGCGCAGTGACGATGCAAGTTCCTTGAACTCCCCTAGCTGGAACTTGCCCCCACCTGGTCAGCAAAAGCAAGGATGCACAGGTACGCATTGGAACAGCACACATCTTCAAGACGCAGCATGATTGCATTTGATGATGGATGTGGCGAGGTGTTCAATGATGTCTCTCCCCCCTCCTCCATGCGAGGTATAGAGGCCCCCAGCTCCCAGGGAGGTGTCACCAAACGTTGTTGACCCTGGGACCCCTCTCAAAAACAGAATTGGCTCCTCCACTCCACGCCTCCATAATATGATGTGCGCATGTCCACTGGCATCCCTTCTCGCCCCTCGCTAGTAGAACTGGGGATGGGTGATCAGCAACACTTGGAGTGCCCACGCGAGCGCATTCGGGGCGACCCACGTAGCACCATTAACGAACTCAGTGCAGAGCATTCTGCAAGGATGCCTGCACCAGTACGGGAGGTGAAGGAAGGAGCGTCGGGGGGTCGGGCGGGAATGTTTGGATGGGGATCGGGCGGGCGAGATGATGCTCCACCAGCTGAGTGCCACGCCCTCCTCAGACAATCAAGCTGGGAGGGTACTTGCAACCAGGGCGTGTAAACACTACGCGTGGAGGTACACTAAACTTGGAAGGAGGAGAACGATGGTGATGATGATGAGGAGGAGGAGGAGGAGGAGGAGGAGGAGGAGGAGGAGGAGGAGGAGGAGGAAGAAGAAGAGGGGGGCAATGTGGCGGAGGAAGACGACTGAAGAAGGGCATGCGGAGGAGACGTGCAATTCTCGAGAACGCGTCGCTTATTTCGAGCGATGCACGGCGAGCCCCTCCTCGCCTTGCTCGAGCTGTAACGTGGCGCACGTCGCGCGCCAGCAAACTAGGACCGAGGGTCCGAAACGTCGGCCTTCGCATGGCCTCGGCCGAACGAGGAAGGGCACCAGGGTCAGAGACGGCCTCGGGCTCTGGGCATGGCCTCGGGCCCCCAAACGAAGAAAAGGTTCCAGGGTCAGAGACGGGCCCGCGCATCTGGGGGGGTACCCCCCATCCGCGGGCCCGTCTCTGACTGGGACAAGGGGCGTTGAAATGTTTAGGCGCCCACCCTTCAGAATGGCCGAGAAACATTGCCGATGGGCCCCTCGAGGGCTCCCTTACTATCGAGAGGAGGTCTGATCACTCGATCACTGCCCTCGAAGATATCACCCTCATCTGGAGCTCCTTCCGTCACCCCTCCGCCGATTGTTTCATCATTCTCTCTTCCTTTACGGTGATGCCGGATCCTCCCTCCTCTCGCACTTGTGCTCGGGTCGGGGCGGTGGATCACGGCGGTGCGATCTGCGCGTCGGCCGCGGCGACGGACTGCTGGACAGGGGGGGTCATCTGGTGGAAGGTGTTCGCCTGGAGTCACCGCTCACTCTCACGATCCCCTCATCGATCCCGTTGGTCACTCCATGGATGCAACGATCGTTGCATCCATGGAGGGACCAACGGGATAGGTGATAGTGGAAGGAGCTGTCCGTCTTGCGTATTCCTTTGCCTCCTCCTTTTTCCTCTTCCTCCTCCCCCTCCGCTTCCTCCTCCTCCTCCTCCTCCTTCTCCCTCTTCACCCGCTGATGGCCTTTGTGATGGCAGCGACGCACTCGCTGTAGTTCACGTCGGCCTCGGACGACCTGGAATGAAAGCGATTCGATACCAATCCGTCATCACCTGGGCCTCGGGGGCCAGGCGATGATTGCGTTGGGAGGAGTTGTGACGAGGAAGAGGGCGAGGAGGAGGAGGAGGAGGAATACGAGGAGGAGGAGGGTTGCTGCGACCGACCTGTTCTGCACATGGTAGACCAACGCATCCTTCGCAAACTCCAGCGCTGTCACATTCTCCTCGAGCTGCACATGCCACGGCTGCAACCAGGGCATCTCTGACACCTCCGCCCTCGATATTAATCGAGTTCGTCATCATCTTCTCGTCCTCCTCTCTCCTCCAATCCTCGTCCTCGTGTTCCTCCTCGCCATCCTCCCCCCTCCTTTTTCATCCTGCTGTTGCTCGTCGAGTTCTCCTCTCTCCTCTCGCCTGCCTCACTCGTCCCTCCTAGCCTCGTTCGTACATTCGCCTCCTCATTCATGATCATTCCCACTCCTGGTCCTCCGCTACCTCGACTGCAGCTGCAGCGTTCCTCGTCCGAGGGCCAAGCATCCCTCCAGTTGGCTGGAGCGGGACCCGCGGTCGGCCGTCTGCATCATCATCATCATCATCGCCACCAGCAGCAGCAGCGGCGTCAACAGCATCATTGACACGTCGTCAGCAGTACCATCATCAGCATCACCATCATCCTCATCAGCATTACCATCATCATCATAATCAACATTCTCATCACCATTACCAGTATAAACTCAAGCGTAATAGTAAGGCTAATCACAATCATAATTCTAGTCATCATCACCATCACCATCAACCTCGCCATCATCAGCATCATCAGCACCACCTCAGCACCATCAGCTTCATCATCATCATCATCATCAACAACAACATAATCATTTGAAACATCCTTATAACCATCGCCATCACTATTACCGCCACAATCCCCAACACCACCGTAATCACTATCGATCACGATCGGTCCTCGAACCTCTTGCTGCTGCTCTTCGAGCGTTCCTGCTTCTGCTCATCATACCTCCTCCTACCACCTTCCAGCCAGACAACAGCGCGTGGAGGTGTGTAGCCGCTCCCAGGTTCGTCGCCACGCTCGAGCCGATCTGGATGGCTCCTGGTGTCGGGGGCGACGTAGCTGCTGCCCCAGGCTCGTCCTGGGCGTTGGGAATATGATACTCGAGTCTTCTCCATCGCCCTTATCATGGGGATGGAGGGTTGATTCTTATATTCTCCTCGAGGTATCCCACCCTCCTCGCATCATCCTCCACATCTCGTATCACGCTACTCCTTCTCCTACCCCCCTCCTTCTGTCACCGCTCCTCCTCCTCCTCCTCCTCCTCAGTATCCTCCTTCCTCTTGCTCATTGCATCCCGCACCATGTGATTGTTTCCCGTCCCTTTGCCATGAAAAATCCGTGACATCCTGATCCATGTGTCCTACCTCTTCTTACCCCCGCCTCCTTGACAGCATGCCCATCTGAACATTATATGGCGTCATATTTGTATCATATATGTTTCCGTTAGCGTCCTCGTCATCAGTGTAGTTGCTGTAGGAGCCGTCATCGTCCGAACCGTTGTCCAGGGCCTTTGCCAGAAGCGAGAAATCGGGGATGGATGAGCTTGGAGAGGAGGTTGGAGGACGAGGACCTCGAGCAGGACAGATGCACGCAAGTCACGGGCATATTGTTACTCGAGGTTCTCCTCCTCCGCCCTCCCCCTCGAAGCTAATCCATTTCGATCACCCCCTCCCGTCTGGCCTGCGAGCAGCGACCAAGGTCGCGCCTGACGGGTTCCACCTGCTGCTGCTCGCTCGCCAAGGTGGTCTGCAGCCTCTGGCCGTGGTTGATGCTGACCCGCTCGTAATCCTCCACGCGTTTGAAGACCTCCTCACCGTGCTGCCTGTCCACCTGGGCTGCCCCTTCTCCTGCTCATCCTCGTCCTTATCCAGGGCTGGATTTTCACCTGAGTAGTTTTTGTTGACAATTCTAGGGCCTGGCAAATCGAGGGCACAACTACGAAACACATAAATCTTGTTTAGGTCAAATTTTCTCCGATTTGAATCCTCATCTTCTCTCGATCTCCTCCTCCTCCTCTTCCTCCTCCTCCTCCTCCTTCTCCTCCCCCTCCTCTCCCTCCTCATCTAACTTCTCATTTCCCCCATCATCCTTATCCTCATCCCGCCCACCTTCACGTGTCCACGACACGCCCTGCAGGTGGCGACGACGGCCTCGGCGCGCGCCGTGGCCCTGTAGGTTGGACGTTTTCTCCCCGCACCCGGGCTGCTGAATTAAGGAACGATGGGTGCGGAACGAGGCCTCTTTGTAGCACTAACAACGCTTGCGAGTAGCAGACATGGAAGGACCTGAGGAACATCGAGTCCCCTCCGAAACCAAACTGTTCCTCATTTCAGCGCATCTTGGCTGTAGGCTAGTCCCCCATCCTCCCATTGATCATCAGTCGAGCTTCTCGTGGATCCCCTCATCGATCATCCAATCGATCTCGCCTCCTCACTCCCTCCTCCCTCCTCTCATCAATCTTCCCATCGGCAATCCATCGATTTCACTTGTAGGTCCGTCAATCGATCATCCAGTCCCTCATATTCCCACCTTTCCTCACCGATGTCATCTTCCCTCCTTGGATCATTCGAGCCTCGCACCCCTCCTCCATCATCGCTCTATCCCTCGGCGTCGCCGTCAAGCAAACAAGAAACACAACAACGATTCCTCGCAGACATTGGACAGTCGGGCAGCGCTGCGTTGCATCCGAAACTCACGAGCAGCTCGTCTTTGGTGTGCCACTTGTCCTCATGGCCGCTGCTCCGCAGCCTCTCCTGGGACTCCTGCTTCTCCACTTGGACAAAGTCGAAGTTGCCTGTCGCTCATGCTATACTGGCCATCGCTCCCACGTCCATTCCCTTCGCTTTTTTCTGTCTCGTGCGTGTTTTTTCTTTCGCCAAGTGATCAAGGATGCTCCTCGATGGCCCTCGCCAAAGGAAAAAATGCACACGCCCGAGCGATGCCAAGTATATAATCACTATCGTTATCCGTCTTCCTCCTCATCTTCTTCTTCCTCATGCTTATTCATCATCATCGTTCTTCCTTCGACCACTCATCCTCATCATCGACGTCTTCATCATCATCTTCTTTCCCCTGACCCTCATCCGCATCCTGTTCATCTTCCTCTTCCTCATCCTTCTTCATCCGGTGGCTCCTTCTCTGGTCTCATCCTCTTCCTAGTATGTTTGATAATGTTATCCCTTCCCCCTCATATCCCCCTCCTTCCTCAGAGCCCTCTCGTCGAGCCTGTCTCCTGCCAGCGGCGCAGCTAGTGGTCTTTCTTATCCTGGCTCAGCCTCTTGAACTCGTCGTAGAGCTCCTTCTTCGTCTTCTTGGCGTGGTACCTGGGGTGGTGATCTCCTCCTTCCTTCCTTCCCCACCCCTCCCCACGATCCTCATCCCCCCTTCTTCTCCTCGATCCTCATCCCCTCATTTCTTTCCTCCTCCTCATCCCTCCATTCTTCTCCTCGGTCCTCGCCCCTCGAATGTCCATCGCTCCTCCTTCGATCCTCATGTCCTCAGCATTCCTCAATTCATCCTCTCCATTTCTTCAACCTGGTTTGTCATCCTTTCCTCGCCTCCTCATTCGCTCCGTTGCCTCATCCCTCCTTTCCCACCTGCTCAGAACAAGTACAACATTCCTCCTTCCCGCCACATGCTCCCTTCATTCCCACCTGCTCCTTTCCTTCCCACATGTCCCCACCTATTCCTCCTTCCCACCTGCTCATAAGTCATTAAAGCACAGGGCGCCGTAAACGCTGCAGCGCGTTTTCGTGCTCAGTGTTCGCCTCCCTGGCCCGCTTCAGCTTGTCCTTGTTCGGCGCCGCCGCCGCCTTCGCCTCCGATAGGGCGCGGCGCAAGCATCCTCATCGCCTCCTGGGCCCTCTAGCTCCCGAGCTCAGGGAGACGAAATCTATACATATCCACTGTTCCCTGGACATGGCGTGCCATTTATATATGCATATATACACCGCATACATCCTGGGCCCAGAATGGGCCTGGCCAGGGTACCAGTATATGTATAAATTTCGTCGCCCGATCGGGCGTCGACTTCGGCACGCGTGCAACCCGAGTTGCACGCGTGCCGAAGTCGACGCGCGCACATGGGGGGTGATCGAGGACCCATCCGGACTCGAACGGGGCAGTTCTGGACAGGAGGCCTTCTGGTCAGCATTATTGCGCTTCGGGGGCATGGCGCGCCAGCGCGGCGGATCACCCGTTGCCCAAATGCGCGGGCCGCGCTGGTTCGAAGCGGCAGTGCATACATATATATATATATATATATATATGGTACCACCGTACGTGCGCGTGGTGGTGGTGGGTCGTACGATGGCGGCGGTGGGTGCGGTGGTGGTTGTGGCGGCGGTGGTGGCGACGTGGCGATGGTGCTTGTAGGTGTTGGCGGTGGTGGTGGTTGGTGTGTCGCGTGGTAATTGCAAGGCTGGCGCAGGCAGTTGGGTTGATGGGGTGCAACCGTGGGGGCTGGGGGCGGTGTGTGCGGGGACCTTGGACGATCTGTGGTGCTGCCAGGGCGGCCACGCGGGGGCGGGGAGCTGATGGGGCACGCGCGCGCGCGAAGGAAAAAAACATGAAAAAAACATGAAGAAAACATGAAAAAAACCATGAAACACATGACAAAACATGAACAAACATGAACAAACGTGAAAAACGTGAAACGCAGGAAAAAAAAAAAAAAAAAAAAAAAAAAAAAAAAAAAAAAAAAAAAAAAAAAAAAAAAAAAAAAAAAAAAAAAAAAAAAAAAAAAAAAAACATAGAAACACAAAAAAAGAATTAAAACAAACATGAAAAACAAAAAAAAAAACATGAACCACATGAAAAACATGAGAAAACATGAAAACACATGATCATGAAAAAAACATGAAAAACCCAAAACAAACGTAAAAACCATGAAACACTTGAAAAAAACATGAAAAACATGAAAACACATGATCATGAACAAAACATGAACCAAACATGAAACAAACATGACACACATGAAAAAAAACATGAAAAACCATGAAAACACATGATCATGAAAAAAACATTGAAAAACATGAAACAAACATGGAAAAACAAACATGAAACACATGAAAAAAAAACATGAAACATACACGAAAATTGAAAAACAACGAAAGAAACATGAAAGAAACATGAAACACATGAAAAACATGAAAACACATGAGAAAACGTGAAAATTGAAAAACATGGAAAAACATAAAAAGCATGAAACACATGAAAAACATGAAAAACATGACAATGAAAAACCATGAAAACACATGGAAACATGAAAAAACATGAAAAACCATGAAAACACATGATCATGAAAAAAACATGGAAAACATGAAAAACATGAAAAAAAAACATGAAAACATGAAACAACATGAACAAACATAGGAAACCATGAAACAACATGACAAAACATGAAACACATGAAAAAAACATGAAAACACATGAAAAAAAAAACACGACGGCGAAAAAACATTGAAAAACACATTAGCAAACATGAAACAACATGATACACCATGAAAAAAACATGACATTGGAAAACATGAAAAAACATGGAAAAAACATGAAAAACACATGAAACCACCACGTGGGCCCGACGACCGGAACGTACCCGCGTCTTTCCACCGTCGACGCACCCGCCAACGCACCTTAAGGCCGAACCCCCGTCAATCCGCAGCCGCCGAACCCCCGACGCCCTCCAACGCACGCCCGCCCGATGATCACCCCGCCGCCACCGAACCTCCAGACCGCTTCCGAACGCAGCTATGATCGAGCGCAGCTGGGAAATCCTCAGCGATCGAGCCGTGCGAGCGCTTGATTCAGCCCGACGTATAATCCCCTTGCCCCAACCATCACGCACACCCCAAAATGTCCACTTCCGAACGCAGTGGTCGATCGAAGCGCGGCTGGAAATCCGCAGGTCGATCGATGCATGTATGCTGCGGTCCTCTCCGAAGCCCAGCACAATCATGTACACCTGGCGGCGGGGGGCAGGGGGGAGGGGGGAAGCGCGCGCGCGGGCGCGCGTGCATACATCACGTGGTGATGGTGTGTGTGTGTGCGTGTGCGATTTGTTCAGATTGGGCCTTGCGTTCTTCGCCCTCGAGCAGCAGCGTACTGAAGCCACGTAATCTGACTTCAGTACGCGGAAGATATTAAAGACATGGGCGTGCGCTATACAGGCAGGGATTTCATATTGTAGGGTTTGTTGCTAGCAGTGTGCTGGGTTGTTGGTTCGTTGGTGCAATATTGCTTGGGTTGTGGGGTTGCCGATCACATGTTGGGCATCGCATGCGTCAATGTCACGTGTGTTCGAGGTGGGTGTGAGCTCGTGAATTACGTGGGTTCGGATGTTCTGCAGTGGTGGTTGTTCTGTACTCGGGTTGTGGTAGTGGTGGTGGTGGTTGGGTTGGGTCGACGGTTCGGTGGACGAGTTGGGTGGGTGGTGTCGTGTGGCTGGTGCATGTGGTCGTGATGGTGGCTTCTATGGCTTATGCAACCTGCTCATCATTCACTGCCACATCAGTCCACTTCCGAACGCAGTAAGCATCTAAACACATGGCGATGCAACCAAGCAAATCCCCAGCCCCATGTCACCAGTCGGAGTGCTCCCAGTCTCTGGCCAAGCGCGGCTGGAATCCCAACTGGTTCGATCCCAGAACTGCGCACAAGGAACGACCATGCACCGATCGCAAAGCTCAGGCCACAATCGTCCGAGTGGTCCTGTACGCCACCTCCTTGTCCGTTCGATCGACCCCTGACTCATCCTGAACATAAATACATACATACATACAGAAATACATACATACACGTACACCTCTGCCTCTGTATATATGTATATACATATACATATACATAACCAAACACATATATTGATATATACAGTTACATGCACAAATACAAATGTATATCCATATATACATACATCTAACTGTATACGTGTGCATACACATATGCATGTACATATACATTCACATTCACAGTCACATACACATGCACATGTACGTACATACATACATACATACACATACATTGATGCATACATACATACATACATACAACTAAACGTAAATGCATACATACATACATACATACACACACATGCACATACACATACACATACACATACATACATACATACACACACATACATACATACACACATACACACATACACACATACACACATACATACATACATACATGCATGCATGCATACATATACATACCTACATCCATCCATCCGTCCATCCATCCATCCATCCATACGTCCAGCCATACATACATACATACATACATACATACATACACACATACATACATACACACATACAACCATCACTCCAGGATCTCGCTGCGCATGCGAGGCAGGATCGAATAACCCTCAGAGGCTCGACGCCTGAACCATCCTTGCACGAACCGTTTGGCGCCCATGGCACATGCATTCTGAAATCACTCTGCAGGGGGGCCTCTCAGGAGGGCGCAAATCGAGGGGCAGCGAGGGGGGGGGGGCTTCGACGTGAGGGGGGAAGGGGCGCTCGAGGGAGGGCGGCTGGTAGGAGGGTTGGGGCATGGGGGAGGGGGCGTTGGACATCGTTCTATCGAACGAGCGTTCTCGAGCTGAAATCTCCTGGACTCGAGGGGAGGGCGGGGAACTATTGTGCCTCGCGGCCTGCGCTTGATCTTGCCAGCGCTCGAGCTGGTCCGTCAGCGCGCGTACAAAAGAATGCGCATGCGGTCTCTCGATCTCGAGGGGGCTCTCTTTCTCGCTCTCTCTCTCTCTCTCTCTCTCTCTCTCTCTCTCTCTCTCTCTCTCTCTCTCTCTCTCTCTCTCTCTCTCTCTCTCTCTCTCTCTCTCTCTCTCATAGCTCCTCTCCCCCTCCAAAATGAGGGGGGCTATACGGAGCCGCGGGGGCGCTCGGCTCCACCAGTAGTACGTCACCACCAGTAGTAGATACGTCGCCTGTCCAGGGCACGATTGAGGTATGAGTGAGGGTATAGGAAGGAAGAGGTGTAGAGGATGGATGTGTGAGGGTAGGAAGGAGGACCAGAGCAGGGATGGATCTAGCAGGGGGAGGGAGCGCATATCGAGGGAGGGCGGAGGGGCGGGACGAGCGAGGAGGTATACGAGGAGTGGGGGGCGCACGTCGATGAGAAGGCGATCGGAGATGATTGAGGAAACTAAGCGTGTATATGTTTACACACACATAGTTATATATATGTATATCAAAGGACTGGGGATCGAGGGGATGCCCGATCTTGGCCTGGGCCATGTCACGGCCCACACGTAGCAGGTATTCTTCTCGACGCGTCGCCACCTTGTCTGGGAAGGGGGGCGTGCTGATAGACATGGCAGATGCGCACCTAAACTCCGTCAGCTGGGGGCCCAGGAAGGTAAGGGTTGCAGGGGCAAGGGCGGCTGGAGCATCATGATCAGCAGCAGATGCGAGCAGAAGGATGCGGATCGATGTAGACCATTCGTTGCTTGGTGATGTCAGGGTCGCGTGGGCGCCGATATGCCCGAGCGACCCTGCCACCGCAGGGAGATGCTTCAAACGTGTAGATGTTGAAATTCAGTGCCCCTGATCATCCTTATACGCGTTTCTTCCCCCCCACCCTCCTCCGAGCCCGTCCTTCCCAACCCCATCCTGCGCTATCTTCCTTGTACTTGTCTTCCTCCTCCCTCCCCCTTGCTGGCACTCCTCTGGATCGTCCTCTTATGCCCGGGGTCTCACCTAGGAGCCACTGCGCAGCTCGTGCACGACTTTGTTACGGTACACGCTCACGTCCGCCCTGGTAACAGTAGGCTCCTCGACAATCTTCTGCATGGCGTTCTTCGGGGCCATGCGGGGAGGAGGGTGATGACATTGACGATGGGAGGCGGAAGTTAGAACTGCGCGAGGGATGAGGGCGGTGGACCATGGGAGGACTAAGGGCTGCAGGAGTGGGAGGGAACAAGGGTGTATAGCCACGGGCCCAGAAGAGGGAGGAAGGCCTGACATATTCATCGTCCTCGAGCTCGCCTCTGCGTCGACCTCTTGATCGTCATCCCCCTTGTTCATTCCTCCTCCCTCCCCACCTCCACCCTGGAACCGCTCGATCAGCTCTCCCCGTCCTCCTCCTTCCCCTGGCGTCCTTCATACAGGTCTCGCTCAGCTCCTTGGCAGCGCCGCCTACGATGTGGCCCCGCGTCTCGTCAGCGCACTGCACCAGCTGCGGCCAGCCATTCGTCACGTTGATGTTCCTGTAGACGATGGCGCTGATCTTCTCCGCAGCCCTCCTCTGCGAATTCTGCCCCCCTTCATCCCCAAGCCCGCAGAAGCGCGGGCATGGTGGTGAAAGTAGGGCAGATCCCAACTGCCTTCTCCACCCTCGACGTCCACTCCCCCTGTCGTCGAGGACAAGTGCATGGACCTCGAGAGTGGGGAAGTAAACTGTGGAGAACGACAATCTCGATGGGGAAGAGGAGGAGGAGGATGAGGATGTGGAAGAGGAGAATGAGGCGGAGGGAAGGAGGCGGAGGAGGAGAAGGGAGAAGAGGAGAAGGAGCAGGGTGATCCTCTTCAGCTTGATGACGTAGAGCTCGTCGCCGACCTGGATCCTCACAATGCCTGCGCTGGCTGATCGTTCCTCCCTGTCCCTCCTGCCTCCTCCTCCCGTGGGCCTTAAGGAGCCTCCTTGGCAGTCTTGAGGCGATCTCGGCATTCCCGAACAGTCTTGAGCCGACTTGGGCCCGACGTAGCAATATGGTGAATGAGGGACGGATGGTGATGTTTGTGATGATGGTGATGGTGATGTTGATTATATTGATGTTGATGTTGATGCTGGTGCTGATGATGTTGATGACAAGGATGATAATGGTGATGGTGATGAGGATGATGATGAGGATGCTGATGATAAGAAGGAGGAGGAGGCGGAAGAGGAGTGGGAGGAGGAGGAGGAGGAGAATGAGGAGTGGGAGGAGGAGGAGGCGGAGGAGGAGGAGGAGAAGGCGGAGGAGAAGGCGGAGGAGAAGGAGGAGGAGGGGGGGGAGGAGGATCTCGAATCAACGTTTCAAGCGGGCCTCCCATTCCTCGATCCTTCGAGCCATGGTACCTTCTGGCAGGGCGCCCTCGATCTCCTCCTGGACCTCGGCGCCCTCGATCTCCTCCTGGACCTGGGCGCCCTCGATCTCCTCCTCGACGAGCTGGGTCTCGGCCAGCTCGACCTCGGCGCCCTCGGTGAGCTGGGTCTCGGCCAGCTCGACCTCATCGGCGCCCTCGGCGCCCTCGCTGAGCTGGGTCTCGGCCAGCTCGACCTCATCGGCGCCCTCGAGCCCCTCGACCACCTCGACCTCATCGGCGCCCTCGAGCTCCTCGACCACCTCGAGCTCCTCGACTGGCTGCACCAGCTCTGCCTACATGGGGGAATCGATGTTATGTACATGTGTGCATATGCATGCCAGATCTGTACGCATGTATGCATGCATGGATGTATATGTCTGCGTGCACGTGCACACGCAGTCTGCACATCTACACATGTGTATGCATGCATGCATGCATGCATGCATGCATGTAGGTTTGTATGGCGCATGCATCCGCTTGCCTATAAGTGACTATGCACGCCTGCATGACTGGACTCGATGTCTGGATGTGTACATGCAAGCATACATATATTCGTGCATGTATGTCTGAATGCATGATTGTAGATATACACGCATACACACATACAACCATGCCTGTGTGTATGTCCGTG
Source organism: Prorocentrum cordatum (assembly GCA_963575745.1). Taxonomy (NCBI): domain Eukaryota; class Dinophyceae; order Prorocentrales; family Prorocentraceae; genus Prorocentrum; species Prorocentrum cordatum. The sequence continues at coordinate 16,539 of CAUYUJ010018692.1, read as the reverse complement.
CGCGTGTGTGTTTGCATGTGTGTGTATGTATACATGCATGTGTATACACAGGCGTTTGCACATGCACGCGTGCATGCATATATGTCTGTCTGTCTGTCTGTATGCATGTATGTATGTATGTACCTATGTATGTATGTATATATGTATGCATGCATGCATGTATGTATGTATGCATGTGTGTATGACTGTATGCATGCATGCATGCATGTATGCATGTATGTACGTATGTACGTATGTATGTATGTATGTATGCATGTAGTTGTGTTTACGTATTGACATGTGCATGCCTGTATGTAAGTGTGTATGTATGTCCGCTTGGTTGTATACATGTATGCATGTACGTATGCATGTGCATGTATGTGTACATTGTGTGCAGGTATATATGTATGTCTGTCTGTCTGTCTGTCTGTCTGTATGTATGTATGTATGTATATATGCATGCATGTATGTATGTATGTATGTATGCATGCATGCATGCATGCATGTATGTATGTATGTATGTTTGTATGTATGCAGGTAGGTAGCTAGGTAGGTAGGTAGGTAGGCATGTGTACATGCGTGCATGCGTGAATGTGTGCGTGTGCGTACGTATAGGAACTAGTACAATGTAATGGAGCTGCACACATGGATGAGGGATTGAGTGTAGCCGTGGAAGTGAGAGATCGAGGGGGAGAGAAGGACGAGGAGGGCGAGGAGGATGAGGAAGCCTTCGGGGCTGCTGCTGGGCGCTTCATGCGCTTCATGGGCGCGCCGCCTGCTGGTGCTGCTGGTGCTGCTGCTGCTGCTGCTGCTGGGCGCTTGATCATGGGCAGCGCCAGCACTGGCTCGTCTTTGATGGCCACCATCTCTCGGCTCCCGCTGCTTCTTCTTCTTCTTGGTATTCGTCTTGATCCGCGACTTCCTTCGAGATCCTCCTCGCCCTCCTCCTCGCGCCGTCCCGTTCCTCCGCGTCCACCTCATCGGTTACGTGATTTTTGAGTTCCCTTCTCTGGTTCCGTCCTCATTCTCTGTCTCCTCCTCCTCCTCTTCCTCCTCCTCCTCCTCATCATCATCCTCATCCTATTCCTCCTCCTCCTCCTTCCTCATCATTCCTTACCTTGCAATCCCTTTCCTTGTACCGATCGCCATCCTCCTTCTCATCCCTTGCCTCCTCGCCTGGAGGGTGCCCCCTATCGTTGTCTCCCTCATCGTCATCATCAGCAGCATCAGCAGCATCATCATCATCATCGTCATCATCATCATGACCGTCATTAACATCATCACCATCATCCTCATCACCCTCATCAGCATCATCACCAGCATCAGCAGCATCAACGTCATCATCATCAGCACCATCATCATCATCATCATCATCATCTGCCTTGGCGTTGTCCCGTCGTTCACTTGCTGCTGCTGCTGCTGCTCGTCCTCCTCCTCCTCCTGGCCCTTCCTCCCGCTCGAACTCTGGTTCACTCGTTCCCTCGATCCTTGGCGTCGGCCTGCACGCTAGTAGGCCCTTGATGAACGGGATTCGACGCCTAGGCGCCTGCTGCAGCGCTGGCGCCTCGACCTGCTCCTGCTGCGCCTGCGCAGCCTCGTCCTGATCTTCGTCTTGGTCGAAGTCGCCCTTCTGCTGCACCTCTCCCCAGTCGTCCTTGTCCTGATCGTCCTCCTCCTTACCTCCTCATTACCATCCTCCGTCTCCTCATCGTATTTCCCCTCTTCTCTCCTCCTCGATCCCCCTCATGCCCCTCCTTCTCCTCCTCTTCCTCCTGCTCTTCCTCTTCCCTCACCTGCCCCTCATCCCCTCGTCTCTCCTGCGCCTTCCCTCGTACATGTTGGTTTGACTCATATTCCTTGTTACCTCCCCCCCTCCTCCTCTTCCTTCTCCTCCCTCTCTCGATCCTTCTCCTCCATCTTCCTCATTCGTCCTCCTTCGCCCTCTTCGTTATCATCCTCCCTGGCAAACCTGTGCCAACATCTGCCGGAAGCCGTCCTCAGCAATTTGCTCCTCATCTTCGCTGTCGTGGGGCGTGATTTGCCTGTCTGCGCTTGCCTTTTCAGGAAGGAAGGGGGGGATCCGAGGAGGCGCAACCGAGGAATGATGGGTCATAATGACGAAAGAGAGGAGGGGGGCGGTGGTGGACGAGGAGGAGAAGGAGGAGGAGGAAGAGAAGGAGGAGGAGGAGGAGGAGGACGAGGAAGCGGAGGAAAAGGAGTGCTGGAGAGGCGTGAGGAGGAGAAGGATGATGGGGGCGCGGCACGGTGGATGAGAGGGGCGCCTCCATCTCCGCTCTCGATGGCTGGGTGCTCGCTCCATTCATCTTCTGGCAGTGCGCGTGGATACGCCGAATCGCTCGTCCTTGCAAATACCTTGGGCTCGAACGCCGTTGATGACTGTGGTGGTGGAGGAGGAATGAGGCAGGTGAGGGGGCGGTGCGGATGAGCAGGAGGACGATGATGACGATGATGGTGATGTTGATGATGTTGATGCTGATGCTGCTGATGATGATGACGACGACGATGATGCTGATGATGCTGCTGCTGATGATAATGATGATGAGGAGGAGGAGGAGACGAAAGGAGAGGAGGAGCATGATGCAGAGGAGAAAGAGGTGGTGGACATGTGCATACTTCTACCCACTCCTCCGCATCCTACCCTCCTCGAAGGCGCCACTCCAGTGCTCTTCGTCACCGTCGTCTTTAAACCATCTCCTCTTACTCGTGTTCCTCCTCATCCACCTCGAGATCCTCCTCCTCGTCCTCCGCCCTCCGCCCTCCTCCTCCTCCTCCTCCTCCTCTTCCTCCTCCTCCTCCCCCTCCCCCTCCCTCTCCCTCTCATCCTCTTTAATGTTGCCCCTCGGCACTGGTGTGCCTTCATGACCTTGTTCGCCGGGACGCGGCCGCGCTTGTCTTCGTTCTGCAGGTGCACGCGGAGGGGCGCCCAGTACAGCGATGACCATGCCGCCTCTAGGGGGAGGGTCGCCCCTCCGTTCCTCGCTCCTCGTTCCCCCCGTTCCTCCTCCATCCTTCACCCCACTTTTCCTACGCAATACAATCCCCCTTCTCCACCTCCCCTCCTCGTGCTCCCGTCCTTATCATCATCCTCGTCTGTTCATTCGGGCCTCCGCGCACTTCTGGGAGATGCGCAGCGTGTCCGTGATCTTATCTAGCGCCTCTGCCATGGGGATCCACACCTGGGACTCCCTCCCAGTGGCCCCAGCGCCCCCGTCCTCTCTCACCGCCCTTCTTCGATCCACCTTCCTCGCTCCTCCTCGTCACATCTCCCCCCCTCCTTGACCACAGTTCTCCTGCAGGGCTGGTCAGTGTTGTCCTATTCCTCGGCGGCTGGATCGCGCGGCATCCTCACTTCCCTGGTTGTTGTCATGGTCTTCCTCATCCTCGACCCGTCTCCTCAATCCCCTTCCTCGTGGATCCTCACCATCTTCGTATCAATTATGGTTGATCCCACTCTCATAGTTTCCCTCAGTGCACCTGCATCGCCGCTCTGTTCGGGCGCGACGTGTACTCCTGCTGATAATCTTCGAAATTGGGGATCTTCGTACCTTGATGGGGCGATGGTGACGACGCGGAGGATGGCGCGCCAGGGGAATTAGCAGGAGTGCGCTAGCAATGCAATGGGGAGGAAGCGGAGGAGGGCCATGCGAAGTTGAGGCAGAGGAGAAGGAGGCGGAGGAGGAGAAGGACGAGGAGGGAGGGGAAGGGAAAACCATGTGCAGGAGCAGGAGCCGAGGACGCATTGAACGCATGCCGATCGACCGAGAGGCAGATCTGCCGTCGACGAGGGGATTGAGAGGTGGAGGAAGAAGGGCACCCGCGATGACTGGCTGGCCCTCCGTGTAGACCAGCGCCTGATGGCTGGGCGCGCCCCTCCTCCACCCTGCCACTCCTCCTCCTGCCCCCCCTGCTCCTGAGGCATGCCCCTAGCCCGCGTGGCCACCATCGTCTCTCATTACCGCCAGTCTTCCCGATCTTCCTCATTTCCTTCCTAGTCGTCCTCCTTCTCCTCTCCCGTGTCCCCGTTCACTCCCTCACCCCCTGCACCACTCCCTCTCCCTCCTCCTCCTCCTCCTCCTCCTCCTCCTCCTACTACTACTACTACTCCTACTCCTCCTCCTCCTCCTCCTCGAGCCTCCTCCTCCTACTCCTCCTCGTCCTCCTCATCGCCACCACCGTCATCATCATCAGCAACAGCATCGTCATCAGCATCACCATCATCATCATCATCATCATCATCATCACAAGCATCATCATCATCATCATTATCAGCATCACCATCACCACCACCATTCATCATCATCATCATCAGCATCCTCATCACCATCGTCGCCAGCATCGTCAACATCATCATCATCATCACCATCACCATTACCGTCATGATCCTCATCAGCACCACCATCACCATGACATTCATCATTGCCGTCATCAGCATCGACATCATCACCATCACCGTCATCAGCATCATCATCATTATCATAAACATCAGCATCACCATTATCATCAGCATCGCCACCAGCATCAGCATCAACACCATCAGCATCAGCATCACCATCATCATCATCGCTCCTACCTCATCCATTCTTCTCATCCGTTCCCCATCTGCCACCCTCTTCTCTTTCTTTCTCTCTCTCTCTCTCTCTCTTTTCTATCGCTCTCGCTCTCTCTCTATCTCGTTATCTCTCGCTGTCTGTGTCCCTCTCGTTCTCTCTCTCTCTCTCTCTCTCTCTCTCTCTCTCTCTCTCTCTCTCTCCCTCTTTCGTCTCCTTCTCTCTCCCTTTCTTTATTTCTCTCTCTCTCTCTCTCTCTCTCTCTCTCTCTCTTTCTAATATATATTCCTCTCCCTCTCTCGCTCTCTCTGTCTCTCCCCCTCTTTCTCTCTCCCTCCGCCCCTCCCTCGCTCTCTTCCTATATCTCTCTCTATACTTATTATCCCGCTTTCTCTCTCTCTCTCTCTCTGGCACTTTCCGTTGCCTCTCTCTCTCTCCCTCTCCTTTTTCGAGATGCATATACATATATATATATACATATTATATATACATGTACATATCCCACCCTCTCTTTATTCATGAGATCTCTCTCTGTCTCCCCTCTCTCTCTCTCTCTCTCTCTCTCTCTCTCTCTCTCTCTCTCTCTCTCTCTCTCTCTCTCTCTCTCTCTCTCTATCCCTCCCCACTCCTCCGCCCATGGAACCTCGGCGATGTTCTCGGGCTCCTTCGTGCTGCGCGCCCTTCTTCGGCGCGGCCCCAGCTTTGACGCGTCCACAGCACCCTCGGAGGGAGGGGGGGGAACCAGCGCCCTCGTCGAGTCGATGAAGAAGGAGGAGAAACACAAGAGGACGAGGAGGAGGAGGAGGAGGGACAGAAGGACGAGCAGGATTGAGAATGGATGATCTTGACGCGATTTGCGACGGCGATGTGGAGGATTGTGAACGAGGAGAAATTTGGAGGAGTAGGCGAAGGATAGGAAAGGAAGATGAGTGGGAGGAGGAGGAAGAGGAGGAGGATAAGGAGGAGGACAGGCCTCGGGATCGAAGACTGGTATCCCTGCGCGGTCGCACGCCTCGTCGAAATTGAGCCCGAACTGGAAATGTTCTTCGATGAATGCCTCGATCCCACTCCTCTCCTCCTCGATCCCCCTCGGTCTCTCGCTGGTCCTCGAACCGGAGGAGAAGGGCGATTAAGTGAAAGGGGGTTGGAGGCAACAGGAGAATGAAGAGGAGGAGGGGAAAGGATGAGAGGTAATATCATGCGTGCGACGGAAGAGCAGGACAAGGAATGAGAGGGGAGGAAGACAACCACAATTCAGATTGAAGAGGAGGTTCGAGGAGGGTGACGAGGGTGAGGAACAGGAGGAGGAGGGGGAGGATGGCGAGGAGGAGGAGGAGGAGGAGGGTGAGGAGGGGGAGGAGGAGCGCTCGGCCTCGGAGTCGGCCGCGGCCGCCATCTGCGCGCGCGCGGGCTCGCCCTGCCCGCGGCGCGCGCCAGAGCCAGCGTTCCGCGCGCGCAGCGCGCCGCGCCCCGCGCGCTCCTCATTCCCCCCTCCTCCCGTTCACCTTTCCCTCCTCACTTTCCTCTTCCCGCCCGCCCCTCTCCCCCTTGGGGTCATTTCGCCCCCGACAATCCACGGCAAATACGTGCGCTGGCCATGGATGAGCCGCAGGCGTGTGAACCTCCTATTATTCCACTTGCACCTCTGATTCCAACATGATATCATATCATATCATATATATATATACATAATATGGCACATTGTTTTGCACGCGCGACGTCATATGAACAAAAACAGAAAAGATGGCACGTGCCACCCCGAAAACTGGATGGTGAAATCCAATTCCGCCTCGCACACGCGGCGTCATATATTCGAACAAACAGCAGGTTGCACAGTTCATTATCAAACAACATGTAGCCTAACGCGACAGTGTAAAACACAACGCTTTTCGCATCGCGCGCAGGGTACCCGGCCCACCCCAGGCAGCATGGAGTATTATATTGTGACGCAGCGTATTTTCTTTATCTCGTGCGCGCCCTGGCGCGCGCGCTATAACAACCATTAATAAAGAATGCGCATCTTAATTTCGAAAAATGAATGGTGAAAACCAATTGTTTCACTCGTATTCTGAGGGCCTCAGCATGGAATTTTACATGTTGAAACCTCATGTTTTCCTTACTGCGCGCGCGCGCCTTCTGGCGCGCGGGCAATATATGGAAGAAACTTGATGGAGGCATTGGAAATACTAATGAAACAATTTGTTTTCACCATTCATGTTTCGGGGTGGCACGTGCCACCCTTGATTTTTCCATATGGCGTTATTTTGTTTCTTGTTTTCCCCCCTCTTGCGTTGCGCATGTCAGAGCGCGCGCGCGACAAGGAAAGCGTTGTGTTTGAGGATCGAGCATTCCATGTTGAGGTCACCAGAATACAGGGCGCGCGCGAGTGCGCGCGCGTGCGTGATAAAAGGAAACGTGCTACTCGACTATCTTTAGTTCCATGCCAAGGCCTTCATAAAACAAGTGAAGCAATATCACCATTCAGTTCTCGAGTTAAACATGGAAGATTTATGTGCGTTGGAAACTATGTTGTGTTGTGTCTCCTTTATCGGTGTATCTAGCACGTGCATTGTATTTGCTACGGCCTGTTGTGACTGGTCACGTCGGGGTGTCTACTTGTAAGACAAACCGAGACACCTAGCAACAAACCAAGACATCTGACAAAACAAAAAAAAAAACAAAAAAAAAAAAAAAAGACATCTGACAACAAAACAAGACATCGCACAGTCTGGAACAAAAGCCAAGACAATCCACAAAAACCAAGACATTTCGCAGCTATGAAAAAGAAGAAAGAAGACGAATGAGAAGAATAAGAAGAAGAAAGAAAGGGAAAACAAAAAAAAAAAAAAAAAAAAAAAAAAAAAAAAAAAAAAAAAAAAAAAAAAAAAAAAAAAAAAAAAAAAAAAAAAAAAAAAAAAAAAAAAACCTTCGGATGTCTGGGCCCCACGTGCTTCCATCCTGGGGAAAGGTCGAGGCGCCCCCCCCCCCAGCGCTCCCAGAGAGCTCCCCCAAATTCCAGGAGTTCTGCCATGGGCGTGCTGCCGCAGCCATGCGCGCGCATCGTAGCGAGGGGGTGCCAGACCCAAACAATGATTGCAAAAAAAGCAAAACCCAAAGCCGCGGGCGAATACAACTGCCGTGCGCGTCGCCGTCAGCGAGGAGCCCGACGGCGCGGCTACTCGCTCGAGGCCATCGGGGGCCCATGGGATTGCCGCGCCAGCGCCATCGCAGTGCTGCTTTCCAACGCCGAAGGCACATGCGGACCCCTGTGGATGTGCTGCTCCAGCGGCAGCCCAACGGCGAAGCCCCCTGCCGAGGCGCAACAGCTGCGGGCGGGGGCCGCAGCGGGCGCAAAGGCTACAGCGAAGGCGCCGACTGGCGCCCTTCAAAATAGCTCGGAGATACGTTCACGAGCGCCCGCGCACGCCTGGCGTGGCGGCGCCGCAGCGGAAAGGCTACAGCGAAGGCGCCGACTGTGGCGCCCTTCAAAGATAGCTCGGGGATAGCGCTCACGAGCGCGCGTGGGCGGCGGCCGCGGCGGGCGCAAAGGCTACAGCGAGAAGGCGCCGACTGCGGCGTCCTCCCAAGATAGCTCGGAGATAGCGCTCGCGAGCGCCCGAGGCACGCCTGGCGTGGGCCGCGGCCGCAGCGGGCGCAAAGGCTACAGCGAAGGCGCCGACTGTGGCGTCCTTCAAAGATAGCTCGGAGATAGCGCTCACGAGCGCCCGAGGCACGCCTGGCGTGGGCGGCGGCCGCAGCGGGCGCAAAGGCTACAGCGAAGGCGCCGACTGTGGCGTCTTCCAAGGATAGCTCGGAAATAGCGCTGACGAGCGCCCGAGGCACGCCTGGCGTGGGCGTCAGCCGCAGCGAGCGCGAAGGCTACAGCGAAGGCGCCGTCTGTGGCGTCCTTCAAAGATAGCTCGGAGATAGCGCTCACGAGCGCCCGAGGCACGCTTGGCGTGGGCGGCGGCCGCAGCGGGCGCAAAGGCTACGGCGAAGGCGCCGACTGTGGCGTCCTTCAAAGATAGCTCGGAGATAGCGCTCACGAGCGCCCGAGGCACGCCTGGCGTGGGCGGCGGCCGCAGCGGGCCCAAAGGCTACAGCGAAGGCGCCGACTGCGGCCGCAGCGGGCGCAAAGGCTACAGCGAAGACGCCAACTGTGGCGTTCCTTCAAAGATAGCTCGGAGATAGCGCTCACGAGCGCCCGAGGCACGCCTGGCGTGGGCGGCGGCCGCAGCGGGCGCAAAGGCTACAGCGAAGGCGCCGACTGTGGCGTCCTTCAACGATAGCTCGGAGATAGCGCTCACGAGCGCCGGAGGCACGCCTGGCGTGGGCCGCGGCCGCAGCGGGCGCAAAGGCTACAGCGAAGGCGCCGACTGTGGCGTCCTTCAAAGATAGCTCGGAGATAGCGCTCACGAGCGCCCGAGGCACGCCTGGCGTGGGCGACGGCCGCAGCGGGCGCAAAGGCTACAGCGAAGACGCCGACTGTGGCGTCCTTCAAAGATAGCTCGGAGATAGCGCTCACGAGCGCCCGAGGCACGCCTGGCGTGGGTTGCGGCCGCAGCGGCCGCATAGGCTACAGCGAAGGCGCCGACTGTGGCGTCCTTCAAAGATAGCTCGGAGATAGCGCTCACGTGCGCCCGAGGCACGCCTGGCGTGGGCGGCGGCCGCAGCGGCCGCAGAGGCTACAGCGAAGGCGCCGACTGTGGCGTCCTTCAAAGATAGCTCGGAGATAGCGCTCACGAGCGCCCGAGGCACGCCTGGCGTGGGCCGCGGCCGCAGCGGGCGCAAAGGCTACAGCGAGGGCGCCGACTGTGGCGTCCTTCAAAGATAGCTCGGAGATAGCGCTCACGAGCGCCCGGGGCACGCCTGGCTGTGGGCGGCGGACGCAGGGGCGCTAAACGGTACAGCGAAGGACGCGACTGTTGGCGTCCTTCAAAGATAGCTCGGAGATAGCGCTTCAGAGCGCCGAGGCTCGAGCTGGGCGGGCCGAGCCGCAGATGGCCGCATGGCTAGGGTGGGGGGGTTTGTGCTGTCGGCATGTTTTTATTTTTGTTTTTTATTTTTTTTTTTCTTTTTGAGCTAGTATCTTTTTTTTCTTTTTCTCTATTTTTTATTATTTTAGTTTACAGCGAAGGCGCGGACTGTGGGCGCCCTTCAAAGATAGATATAAAAATTAACTCGGAGTTAGCACAGACGAGCGCCGAGGCCGCCTGGCGTGGGTGGCGGCCGCAGCGGGCGCATGGATACAGCGAAGGCGCCGCCTGTGGCGTCCTTCAAAGATAGCTCGGAGATAGCGCTGACGAGCGCCCGAGGCACGCCTGGCGTGGGCGGCGGCCGCAGCGAGCGCAAAGGCTATAGCGAAGGCGCCGTCTGTGGCGCCCTTCAAAGATAGCTCGGAGAGCCCCCAGTGCGCCAGGCGCCGCGCCAGGCGTGGACCGCGGCCGCAGCGGACGCGGGGGCGAGGCCGAAGGCGCCGTCTGTGGCGCCCTTCAAAGATAGCTCGGAGATAGTGCCCAGAGTGCGCCAGGCGCCACGCTAGGCGTGGGCCGCGGCCGCAGCTTTATTTCTTTGCTATTAGCCGGGGTATCTTTTTGTTCTTAGCTGTAGGGCGCGGGGGCGAGGCCGAAGGCGCCGTCTGTGGCGCCCTTCAAAGATAGCTCGGAGATAGCGCCCAGAATGCGCCAGGCGCCAGGCCAGGCGTGGGCCGTGGCCGCAGCGAGCGCGGGGGCGAGACCGAAGTCGTCGTCTGTGGCGCCCTTCAAAGATAGCTCGGAGATAGCGCCCAGAGGGCGCAAGGCGCCACGCCAGGCGTGGGCCGCGGCCGCAGCGAGCGCGGGAGCGAGGCCGAAGGCGCCGTCTGTGGCGCCCTTCAAAGATAGCTCGGAGATAGCGGGAACCCATGGCATTGCCGCGCCAGCGCCCTCGCAGCGCTGCTTTCCAATGCCGAAGGCAAATGCTGGACCCCTGCGGAACTGCTGCGCCAGCGGCAGCCCACCGGCGAAGCTCCACGCCGAAGGTGCAAGCGGCTGCCTCATCGACGAGGCGACCTGGCGCGCCAGCGCCATGCACCCTGCGCGAGTGCTCGCATCGGCGCGCATTGCCACGGCCGCGGCCGCGCGCGCGCATCCCAGCATTCACAGCCCAGTTTCGCAATCCAGTGCCGAAGGCGAAGGCGGCAACGCATGGACATGCTGCGCCAGCGGCAGCCCAACGGCGAAGCTCAACGCCGAAATCGCCAAAGGCTGCCTCTTCGACGGGGCGACGAGCCGACGCGCCTACATCACGCGCCCTGCGCGCATGATCAAGTGGATGCGCAGTGCTCAAGTGGATGCGCAATGCCACGGCCGCGTCGGCGATCGCCTGCGCGCGCCACTTCGACAGCCCCCCGTGATAGGGGGGTTGGGGGGAGAAACCCTAAACCCTAAAAGGCTTCACTCTGGGTGGTCTGGGGCGGGAGTGCGACTAACCGTGGCGCGCGCGGCCCGGGCAGCGACCCCCCCCCCCCAAACAACCTTGGTGCGGGGGGGGTCGCAGCCAGCGCGCGCCTGGGAACGCGCCTGGCTGCGATCCCCCCCCACATCAAGGGGGGGATCGGCTGGCTGCCTGCATTAGAGAAAGCGCGCGCTGGCTGCGACCCCCCCCTCACCAAGAGTGTTGGGGGGGATCGCTGCCCAAGCCGCGCGCGCCACGGTTAGTCGCACTCCCGCCCCAGACCACCCAGTGTGAAGCCTTTTAGGGTTTAGGGTTTCTCCCCCCAACCCCCCTATCACGGGGGGCTGTCGAAGTGTTGCGCGCAGGCGATCGCCGACGCGGCCGTGGCGCTGCGCATCCACTTGAGCATGCGCGCAGGGCGCGTGACGTAGGCGGCGCTTCGGCTCGTCGCCCCGTCGAAGAGGCAGCCTTTGGCGATTTCGGCGTTGAGCTTCGCCGTTGGGCTGCCGCTGGCGCAGCATGTTCATGCGTTGCCGCTTTTGCCTTCGGCACTGGGTTGTGACACTGGGCTGTGAATGCTGGGATGCGCGCGCGCGGCCGCGGCCGTAGCAATGCGCGCCGATGCGAGCACGCGCGCAGGGTGCATGGCGCTGGCGCGTCAGGTCGCCTCGTCGATGAGGCAGCCGTTTGCACCTTCGGCGTTGAGCTTCGCCGGTGGGCTGCCGCTGGCGCAGCAGTTCCACAGGGGTCCGGCATTTGCCTTCGGCATTGGAAAGCAGCACTGCGAAGGCGCTGGCGCGGCAATCCCATGGTTTCCCGTGGGCCCGGAGCAAGTGGTTGCGCCGTGGCTCCTCGCTGACGGCGACGCGCACGGCAGTTATATTCGCCCGCGGCTTTGGGTTTCGCCTTTGGGGTCGCCCCCCCGCTGAAGCGATTGCAATCATCGGCGCAGCCGCCTTCGGCGCGAGCTTCGGACGGCTGGAGGGGGAGCGCGAGGGGGTGGGTCTGGCACCCCCTCGCTACGATGCGCGCGCATGGCTGCGGCAGCACCTCCATGGCAGAGCCCGTGGAATGCCTTGGGGGGGCCCTCTGGCAGCGCTGGGAGAGCGCCTCTGCCGTCGGCATTTGGTTGTGACACTGGGCTGTGAATGCTGGGAAGCGCGCGCGCGGCCGCGGCCGTAGCAATGCGCGCCCATGCGAGCACGCGCGCAGGGTGCATGGCGCTGGCGCGTCAGCTCGCCTCGTCGATGGGGCAGCCGTTTGCGCCTTCGGCGTGGAGCTTCGCCGTTGGGCTGCCGCTGGCGCAGCAGTTCCACAGGGGTCCGGCATTTGCCTTCGGCGCTGGAAAGCAGCGCTGCAAGGGCGCTGGCGCGGCAATCCCATGGGCGCCTGTGGGCCTCGAGCGAGCGGCTGCGCCGTCGGGCTCCTCGCTGACGGCGACGCGCAAGGCAGTTGCATTCGCCTGCGGCTTTGGGTTTCGCCTTTGGGGTCGCCCCCGCTGAAGCGATTGCAATCGTCGACGCAGCCGCCTGCGGCGCGAGCTTCGCATGGCTGGAGGGGGAGCGCGAGGGGGTGGGTCTGGCACCCCCTCGCTACGATGCGCGCACATGGCTGCGGCAGCACCTCCGTGGCAGAGCCCTTGGAATGCCTTGGGAGCTTTCCCCAAGAGCCCTGACCCCGCCTGGGCACGCTTGGGAGCGCCTGGGAGCGCCGCGCGGCGCCTCGGAGCGCTTGTGGGTGCTTAGGAGCATATGAAAATGCTCGGGCGCTTGGAAGCACCGACGAGCGCCGGGGAGCGTTTGGGAGCGCCTGGGAGCGCTGGGAGCGCGAGGCGGCGCTTGGGAGCGCCTGGGAGCATGCTGGGAGCGCCTTGGAGCGCCCGGGAGCGCTTGAGAGCGCCTGGGAGCGTTTGGAAGCGCTTGGCGGCGCCTGGGAGCATTGGGAGCATGCCGAAAGCGCCGGGGAGCGCCTGGGAGCGCCCGCTCATCTCGGGTGCAACGTGCGGTTCCCCCCACATGCTTGGAGTGCTTGTGGGTGCTTGGGAGCGCGCGGGAATGCTTGGGCGCCTGGGAGCACCTGGAAGCGCCGGGGAGCGCTTGGGAGCGCTTCGGAATCTGTGGCAGCGCTGGAAGCGCCTGGGAGCCTGCCGGGAGCGCTTGGGAACGCGCCGGGGAGCGCCGGGGAGCGCCTGGGAGCGCTGGGGAGCGTACCGGGAGCGCTTGGGAGCTTGGGAATGCTTGGGAGCGCTTGGGAGCGTGCCGGGAGCGCTTGGAGAGTCTTTGGGAGCGCCTGGAGCGTCTGGAAGCGCCAGGAGCGCCGCATGCGGTAATCTCATAGGCAGGGGGCACCCAGGGAGCACCGCATGCTGTATTTTCATAGGTTGGGAGCCCCAAGGGAAGCATCGGCCCCCCAGGGACCCGCTTGCTAGGGCTGAGGGTTAGGGGTTCCTTTTCTTAGGAGAACACCACGGGGATGCACCGCGCGGCGTGCGAATTCCTCCTCAGCGGCTCTCGCCGCTTCGTCGGTGCGGCGCACGCTGTATGGGCAGGCTCGCTGAGCGCTCGGCCAGACGCCACGGGCTACGGACGTTGCACCTACGAACGTTGCAAGCCACGGGCGGTGCAACGTTCGTAGCCCGTGGCGCCTGGCCGAGCGCTCAGCGAGCCTGCCCAATACAGCGTGCGCCGCACCGACGAAGCGCGCAGCGCTGAGGAGGCATTCGCTGCCGCGCGTATGCAGCTGCCGCTTCTTCGAGAGATGAATAGAACCCTTAACCCTAGGCCCAGCCAGTGGCTTCGCTACGATTGGTTCCATTCCCTGGGGCTCCAAACCTATGATAATACCGCATGCGGCGCCCTTTCGGCCGTCCGTGGGGCCGCAAACCACATGAAAATAAAGTATGCGGCTTTCTTTCGGCAGGCGCACGTCCCAAGCGCTCCCAAGCGCTCCCAGGCGCTCCCAGGCGCTCACCAGCGCTCCCAGGCGCTCCCAAGCGCTCCCAAGCGCTCCCAGGCGCTTCCAGGCGCTCCCAAGCGTTCCCAGGTGGTTCCCAGCGCTTCAAGCGTTCCCAGGCGCTCCCAAGCGCTCCCCGGCGCTTTCGGCACGCTCCCAAGCGCTCCCAAGCGCTCCCAGGCGCATGGCGCTCCCAGGCGCTTTCAGACGCTCCCGGCACGCTCCCAGGCGCTCCCTGGCGCTCCCAAAGTTTCCCAGGCGCTCCCCAGCGCTCGCAAGCGTTCCCAGACGCTCCCAAGCGCTCCCCGGCCCTTTCGGCACGCTCCCAAGCGCTCCCAAGCGCTCCCAGGCGCATGGCGCTCCCAGGCGCTCTCAGGCGCTCCCGGCACGCTCCCAGGCGCTCCCTGGCGCTCCGAAGCGCTCCCAGGTACTCCCAAGCGCTCCCTGCACGCTCCCAGGCGCTCCCAGCCTGCTCAGGCGCTCCCTGCGCGCTCCCAAGCGCCCCCAGGCGCCTCCGAGCGCTCTGGGGCGCTCCGAAGCACTCCCAGGCGCTCCGGCGCGCTCCCGGCACGCTCCCAGCACGCTCCCAAGCGCTCCCACGCGTTCCCATGCGCTCCCAAGCGCTCCCAAGCTCCCACAGGTGCTCCCCAGCGCTCCTCGGCGCTCCCAAGTGCGCTTAAGCAGTCCAAGCGGTCCCATGGCGCTCCCAAGTGTTTCCACGCATTCGCAAGCACTCGGCAGCGCTCCCTGGCGGCGCTTACCGGCGCTCCCCCGCCATGGAGGTGCTGCAGCAGCCATGCGCGCGCATCGTAGCGAGGGGGTGCCAGACCCACCCCCTCGCGCTCCCCCATCCAGCCATGCGACATTCGCGCCGAAGGCGGCTGCGTCGACAATGCAATCGCTTCAGCGGGGGCGACGCCAACGGTCAAGCCCAACGGGCAATTCACGGCTCGCGCTCGCGGTGCACTCTGCGTGTCTTGTCGCGCTCCCAGACGCTCCCACGTGCTTCCATCCTGGGAAAAGGTCGAGGCGCTCCCCCAGCGCTCTCAGAGAGCTCCCCCAAGGCATTCCAAGGGGTCTGCCATGGACGTGCTGCCGCAGCCATGCGCGCGCATCGTAGCGAGGGGGTGCCAGACCCACCCCCTCGCGCTCCTCCTCCCGCCCTCCGAAGCTCGCGTCGACAGCGTCTGCGTCGATGATTGCAATCGCTTCAGCGGGGGCGACCTCGAAGCAAAACCCAAAGCCGCGGGCGAATACAACTGCCGTGCGCGTCGCCGTCAGCGAGGAGCCCGACGGCGCGGCTACTCGCTCGAGGCCCGCGGGGGCCCATGGGATCGCCGCGCCAGCGCCCTCGCAGTGCTGCTTTCCAACGCCGAAGGCAACTGCGGACCCCTGTGGATCTGCTGCGCCAGCGGCAGCCCAACGGCGAAGCCCCCTGCCGAAGGCGCAACAGCTGCCTCATCGACGAGGCGAGCTGACGCGCCAGCGCCATGCACCCTGCGCGCGTGCCCGCACGGGCGCGCATTGCCACGTCGCGACCGCGCGCGCGCTTCCCAGCATTCGCACCCCAGCGTCACAACCCAGCGCCGAAGGCAAAGGCGGCAACGCACAGACATGCTGCGCCAGGGGCAGCCCTGCGCGCATGCTCAAGTGGATGCGCCATGCCACAGCCGCGTCGGCGATCGCCTGCGCGCGCCACTTCGACAGCCCCCCGTGATAGGGGGGTTGGGGGGAGAAACCCTAAACCCTAAAGTGCTTCACTTTGGGTGGTCTGAGGCGGGAGTGCGACTAACCGTGGCGCGCGCGGCCTGGGCAGCGATCCCCCCCAACGACCTTGATGTGGGGGGGATCGCAGCCAGCGCGCGCTTTCTCTAATGCAGGCCCTAAGCACTAAACCCTAAAAACTAAGAGCATATAAAGATTTAAATCCTAAAAGCCCTTCCGCCGCCCGAAAGTCCCTCCTTCGCCCCCCCCCCCCATTTTGGCGCACCCCTCACGCAGATCCTTGCCCTCGGAGCGCCAGGAATGGCGTTCTGGGAGGATCTGCAAATCCCAGGGCGCGCCCCTCACGCAGGTCCTTGGCTTCGGAGCGCCAGGAATGGCGCCGGGCGCCCCCGCGGCAGGCGAGGCGGCCGCGGGCGCTGCGGCCCCCCCTCTGCGAGCTCGCGGGAGGGCGGCCCGGCGGACGCGGGGTGGCGCGCCGACCCGTCGGCGGCGCAGGCGACCGCGGGCCAGCTGGGCGGTGCGCCCACGGCGACCGCGGGGGGCCCTGCGTCGCACAGGGACTCGCGTCAATAAACGTGGATCTTGCGCGCAACCTCTCCGCCGCTGGGCGGCGCCCCTGCATCGCACAGGGACTCGCGTCAAAAAACGTGGTTCTTCAAATCGCGTCGTCACGCGCGCGGGCCGCATCGCCGTTGCAGCCGCGTCCCAGGTGTCTTTGCGCGGCCGCGTCGTCGTCGTTTTGAAAACAATATCAACGTCGTCGTCATCGGTGTCGTCCTCGTCGTCGTTTTGCGGGTCGCGTGTTGATACCGCATCGAAATCAATATGTCTTGGGTCATGGGTGGGTGGGACACGGTCAAGTGGGCTGTAAGTTTGGGCT
>CAUYUJ010018691.1:171366-197862 GCA_963575745.1 Prorocentrum cordatum | reverse complement strand
ATCATGATGGACGGTTTTCGGTAAGTATTTGCCCCGGGGGGCCCTCGCTAAGCCCTGGGACCGTCAAGCACGACTCAGGATGAAGAGATCATCCCTGGGAAGGGGCCCAGACCTCTGGGAGACCACGTTGTGAAGAAATCACGAGAAGAGACGCAAGAGTTCATGATCATGATACGTTAAACTTTCCCACATTCCCAGGATCTCCCGAATTTCCTAATGCTCCACTCCACACGGGCTTCAGAGACGAGCGCCGCCAGATAATTCTGGAAATCCTTCAGCGTATATCCTGAGCCCATCCTGTGACACCGTGCCAGTCCTACACGACGTCGGAGGTATGTCTCTCGGCGGCCTGCCAGGAGGGGAAGGCCGAGGGCGCGGACTCGATTTCTCACTGGCCACGGGTGCTGCATGAGCTCGCAGGTCTGGTTGGTGTGGCGATCTCTCGACCCGCAGTGTTGCTGTCGCATCGTTGAGTCGGGCAGGGCTGGTCGCGCTCCGCACCTCTCTTCCGTCCTCCTCCTCCTTCTCCTCCTCCTCCTCCTTCTCCTCCTCCTCCTTCTCCTCCTCCTCCACTCTCTCCTCTCCCCTCCTACCTCTCCTCCTCTCCCCTTCACCGACCCTCCTCTCCGGCCCTCCTCCTCCTCCCTCCCTTCCTTCATCCTCCTCTTCCTCCTCCTCATCCTCTTCCTCCTCCCCCTCCTCATCCTCCTCTTCCTCCTCCTCTTCCTCCTCCTCTTCCTCCTCCTCTTCCTCCTCCTCCTGCTTTTTACCTCTGCCTTCTCCTCCTCCTCCTCCTCCGCGTCCTCCTCGCCCTCCTCTTAAACATTGCCTCCGACCTTCTGGGCAGCTTTCTGAGCCATCTCCGAAGCCCCGCCGCATGCTGAGAAGGCCTGCCCCCCTACACTTCAACCCTCAGCGCGCCGCCGCGTCTCGGACCTGAGAGCCCCGTCACCCTCGCGATGTCAAAAGATGTAACGACGGCGGAGTTGTCGGTCGTCGGGGGAGGAAGAGGAGGGACGAGCTGCCTTCCCGCCGAGAGAAGCAGAGGGGGGATACCCAAAACTGAAGTCACTCTCAGGAGGAGAGCCCGGCCCCCAGGGAAGGGGTCTGGAAATCTGGGGGCGGCGGCCCTCCCTGCAGGCAGGGCCGCCGTCGCACGACAACGACGGGGCCGTGATCGAGCACCTGAGGCGATGCCGCCACCAAGGCCATCGTCGCATGACCCATGCGTTTGTCTATGTGCGTCCCCAGAGCTTCTGGCTCCGCCCCCTGGGGTAGTTTTTCCCAACCATCCTGTGGAGTTGGGTCCTCGTTTTGAAGAGACGGTCCCCGCGTCCCTCCTTTCCTCCTCCCCCTCCTCCTCCTCCCTCCTCCCGTCACCCCCATCACTACGGCACACCCCGTCACACGTTTCGTGGCCCCATAGGGAGCTCCGTCGAAGGCCCCGGTGGCACCGTCCACATGCGTCCGCCACCCCCATTCCGGCGCACCCCTCACACGTTCTGTGGCCCGATAGGGAGCTCCACCGAAGGCCCCAGAGGCACAGTCCACACGTGTCCGCCACACCCATTTCGGCACACCCCATCACGCGTTTCGTGGCCCCATAGGGAGCTGCAGCCAAGGCCCCAGAGGTGCCGTCCTCATGCGTCCGCCACACCCCTTTCGGCTCTCGTGGCCCCATAGGGAGCTCCACCGAAGATCATACTCACGACTGCGGTGCTCCCAGCTGCATATGGCTGGGTCATTCGAATTTTCCTCCCGGAGCCGTTTCTGATGGCCCCGCGGGACCCGAGCACGGGCCACAGAGGCGGGCACCGAAAAAATTCAGGTCGTCGGAGATCTATTGTTTGAGCCGCCGTCGAGGACCGCCGCCGCCGGCTCCGCCGGCGCCGCCCGGCGCGGGGTTCATGCCGACTCCTCCGATTCTGTCCGATTCGACTTCGGTTCCGATCCCGATTCGACTTCGGCTGCCGACTTGGACGGCGGTCTCTCAATCGAGGGCCTGGACCCCTCCGACGCGTTCCAGAGCCAGGCAGAGGAGCAGACATGCGCAGCCACCGCTCGAGAGCTCCTGGGTTTCGTCGTGCCGCCCGCCGTCGTCGTCACC
The DNA here is from genome assembly GCA_963575745.1 of Prorocentrum cordatum. Classification (NCBI taxonomy): domain Eukaryota; class Dinophyceae; order Prorocentrales; family Prorocentraceae; genus Prorocentrum; species Prorocentrum cordatum. The sequence continues at coordinate 195,755 of CAUYUJ010018691.1, read as the reverse complement.
GTCGCCGTCGCCGTCGCCGTCGCCGTCGCCGTCGCCGTCGCCGTCGTCGTCGTCGTCGTCGTCGTCGTCGTCGTCGTCGTCGTCGTCGTCGGGCGGCGGGCGGCGGGCGGCGGGGCAGGCCACCGCCGCCTGCGGCAGCGCCCCCTCGCGCGGGCCCCCGGGCGCCTTCGCGCCTCGGCCGCGCGCGTCCTGGCGGGGGGGGCGGGGGGCGGGGGGGCGGCTGCTGCTCCGCGGGCTGCCGCCCGGACGTGCTGCGTGGGATCGCGCCCCCTTCTCCTCCCTTTGGCGCTGCGCACCTCCTCCTCCTCCTCCTTCCTCCCTCTCTCCTCCTCCTCCTCCTCCTCCTCCTCCATCCTCTCCTCCGCCTTCCCTCCATCCTCCTCCTCCTCCTCCTCCCTCCTCCTCCTCCTCCTCCCGTCCTCCTCCTCCTCCTCCTCCTCCTCCTTCTCCCATCCCCTCGTGGGGCTGGGGTGATCTCGGATGGCAGTGCGAGTTCTGCAATCAAGTACTCCGTCGAGCCGTAAATTACCTATGACCTGCTGTCTTGGGACCCCATCGTTTCTGGAGCTTCTCACGGACGACCCTTTGGGGCCCCTTCTGTGTATCATATGTGGGGGGTGGCGCCGGGAGAAGGTCATTACGTTGGCAAAAGAGTGTGCTCCTCCCACCCGCACTGCCATGATGATTGTGTCTCGGTTTCGGCGAGGGTTAGCCCCGAATCCCCGTTTTCGAGTTTCGATCGGGCGAGCTGTCCCTGTCCCCCGTATCGGACTCAGCATCGTTGCTGCTCGAGATGCTCGCGCTTCGACGTCGGTCGGCATTTTTTCGTCACCGAGGTCTGAGGGTATGATGGGTGATGATGTGGAGGTCCGCGGCGCTCTGCATCATCGGTGATGGGTCGGCCCGAACCTCGAAGAGGAGCGTGTCCTGGCAGTCGACCAGGAAATCAATGATGAGGCTCGCAACGCGGATCCGAACGACATGTTCTACACGCGCGCCCTCATGCCACGTGACCGTGTTTTTGTTGTCGCTCTTCATCGATTGCACGAGTCCTGGAGATACGCGTACGGTGGCCAGCACAAGCAGATCACGGGCGAGAGCTACACAGACGGTGCTGGACGTACTCACATTTGGCGGTCAGAGGGGGCACGTGCCGGTTGGTGCCTAGTTGTGATGCAGGGTCAGCGACTCCGAGGTTTAGCGTTTGGACCGCTACCAGGAACTCAATATTCAGTACATCGTGCCGAAATGTCCGTTATGATCATGACATTGAAGAAAGGATTGCTTCCGATGCGCATTCACACCGATTGTATTATGACCATCGGTGGGCTAAACAATGGTAAGGAGTGGCCTCTACATAGGCGCCGCCCGAACGTGGACCTCTGGCGAGAAGTTCGGAGGCTCACTGGTGACCATGGCGGCCTGAGCGACGACCGGACCTTTACCTGCGACAAGTCACATCGGACTCAGGAAAATAGTTGGCACCACCATGGTAATAAGAGGAACTGGGTGCGCAGATGTGGCGGCCAAGAAAGGGGGGCAACAGCTCATGGCATCCCCCCAGCAGCACTTCGCCAGCACAAGCGCCTCTGGTACATGATACGTCACATTGCATCCTGGATCGGCAACTTTCAGGAGCCGCTCGAGACCCAACCTCATCGGCTCCACCGGCGGAGCGGAAAGCGCCGCGAGCCCAGAAACGACTTCGCTGGGCACGTCGCGCCGGTGCGCGCGCTGTTGCTCCACCTCCTGTGCTTCCAGGGCGCCAGCAGCATCATGTGATTGAGCGCGCCCCGCGCGGATGGACATGCGTCAATTGCCCGCGCGTCGCGCGAACCGCCTAGCGCCGAAACCATATGCGTAGGCAGGCGTGCTCGGTCAAACCCAGAATTGATAACCACAGCGCCCCGCCAACCCCCAGGGAGCTTGCTGAGCCACCGCTGGGCCCTGGGAGCCAAGGGATCTAGAGGTCTTCGGAAGACGAGCCTGGCCAGGCCAGGACGGTCCGACCCAGGGGAGGAAGATGAAGAGGAGGAGGATGAGGAGGAAGAGGAGGAGGAGGACGACGACGAGGAGGAGGAGGACGAGGAGGTGGAGGAGGAGGAGGACGACGACGACTATGCCGATGACGATGACGATGATGATGCGGACGACGGCGGCGGTGGCGATGGCGGCGGCGGCGACGGCGGGCGCAGGGCTGCGGCTGCAACGCCGCCGACTGCGAGCGCATTCCGGTTGCGGCGGCGAGGACGGTGAGCGCTGGCGACGGCGACGACGAGCGAGCAGCAGGGCGAGGGGCTGGCAGGAGCGGGCCGGGGGCGCCGCCGCCCATGGGGCCGTCGAGGCGCCTGCCGCTTCGCCACGACGGGGGGGCGGGGCGTCGCCGTCGCCGCCCTCGCCCGCCGCCCGTCGGCGGCGGCGGCAGCGACAGCGACTGTGACGGCTGCGGCGGCCGCGGCGTCCACTGCGACTGCGACTGAGGCAGCGGCGGCGGCGCCGGCGAAGGCGGCAGTGGCGTTGACGGCGCCGGCTCGTGCCTCCGCGCGCGCGCGCCACCTGTAGGGTCTCCCGGTACGTGGAGCAGCGGGTGGCCCGGGAGCGCGTGTCGGAGGAGCGCCCCGAGCCCAGACTTCAGTCGGGCGTGTCCCCCTACACGGGGATTTTCGACGAAAAATATAAAAAGCACCCCCAAAATAACAAAAACAAATAATCTAAACATAGTCTGGGGACTATTTTTTTGTATTTTCTATTTTTCGTCGAAAATCCCCGTGTAGGGGGACACGCCCGACTTGAGCCCAGACGCACAGGGGAGCACCGCGCGCGCGCGCCGCGGGAGGGCTGCCACCCTCCCTCCGTCCTGTGGCCTCCCGCCCTTCCCCCGTCCCTCCCGCCCGCCCTTTGCCTCGTCGAGGTCCCAACGTTCCAGGGAGGGAAAGGCCACCCTTATGTCGGGCGTGTCCCCTTACAGGGGGATTTTAAACGAAAGATTAAACATACCCCAGAAATACCTCCAAAAAGATTTAAAAATACTAAAAAATAGTCTCTGTACTATTTTTGGACTATTTTTGAATATTTTGTGGGTATCTCTTATACTTCGTCGAAAATCCCCCTGTAGCGGGGCAGGCCCGACATAAAACCACCCCGACCCACATGATTTGCGTCTGCCAAGCAGTGTTAGCCAGATTCTGGGCTCCAGACAGTGATTGTGTGTCTAGCCATTTGTGTGGTGCAGTCTATGTGGTGCAGAGTGCGGTGCAGTATGTGTGGTGCAGTATATGTTGCGCAGCGTATGTGATGCAACCGATGTGGTGCAATCTATATATATATATATGTGTCTATACTTGCACACGTACTATATATGTATGTGTATTGTACAATATATTCGGTGCATTCTAGTTACGCAATGACTTCGTTGCAACTTATCTGGTGCAATACAGGTGGTGCAATCTATGTGGTGCAGCCTGTGAGATGCAATCTACGTCGTGCAATGTATGTGATGGAATATATGCGGTGCAGTCTACATTGTGCAATCTAGGTGGTAGAATCCATCTTATGCAATGCATGTGGTGCAGTCTATATGGTGCAACCTATGCTGTGCAATCGGTGTGGTGCAACGTATGTGGTTCCACATAGGCAGTGCAGTCTGTGGCGTTTACTAACACAGCCTTGCTCTGTTCGTTTCCTTCCTCATGTGCGTTTACTGACAGGTGCCGCTTATCTGGGTGCTGATTACGAGGGTGGTTCTCCTGCCCTCCAAACATGTGATTCCCTCTCCTTTCCCCTCCTTATGCCCGCCTCCGCAAAAGGGTGGGTTAGCCAGCAAGTGACAGTGATTCACGCGTGGGCAAGGGATTGTTTGATGTAGAGCCGAGCGTTCTCTCACATTTTGCTCGGTCCCGTGCGAGCTCGGGCTCCCACTGCGAAGGTTTGCGGTCCATACCGAGTGGAGGTGCAACGATTATGTCCCTTCCGGAGGTGTAACATTCCAGGATCTTAGAGAGCCCGCGAGGAGCGCCGCAACGAGATCGGACAGCAGTTCTTCCTCGAGGGCTTCACTGTGCGACACGTGCGGGGTACGGGGAGTCACCGTAAATGCATGCAGCGGGATAGCACACTGCTACATGTTCTCGCAACTCTGCAGATGCTGTTCTCACAGCTTCCTGCATGGCATCAGCTTGATTCACGCAGCATCTTCGCTCCCAGCTGGCCCACGGTCTGAGTAGTAGACAAAGCTGGGGCAACTTGCTGCAAAGGGTCTCGACGTTTTCCCACACTGAGGACGAGGCGGAGGAGGAGGAGGAGGAGGAGGAGGAGGAGGAGGAGGCGGGCGGGGCTCGGAGGATGGTGAGAAGGAGAGGATGGAGGAGGAGAGCGCGGGGACGAGGGCCTCAGTCATCGCGGCGAAGCAACACGCAGCTCGAAAGTGGAAGAGCGAGGGGGGATAGGTGGATTGAGAGGGGGAGGGAGCAGGGGCGGAGGAAGAGGGGGGACCCAGACTTCCTCGCGCCGTGAAGAGTCGCGACGGACAGTTGTTTGCTGTGTCCATCCTCTGGTGGCCCTCGCCGGGCCCCAGGACCCTCACACAGCTTTGATCGGGATGAGATGGTCCTAGAGCAGGGGGTCCAGACCTTTTGGGGGGACCACGTTGTGAACAGGCAGCCGCGACGCTGGGGGTCTGGGGAGTAGGAGGGCTTCGAGGGGGTCGGGCGGGGCTGGGACAGGGCGAATCGTTCCAGAGCGTTCCGGAGCGCTCTCAGAGCGTTCCAGAACGCTCTGAGAAGGCCGCGGCGCCCGATACATCCTCCAGAGCCGCTGGGTCCCAGAGATCCCCGATCCGTCCATGTCATATTTTGTCCCTGTCCTGGCTTCGTCTTCGGGGCAGGCGCCTGGGCCAGGACGTGCCGCCCCCCGCACAGGGTGCCGAGCTCCTGCGGGCGGCCGGAGGCGGCCCACGTGGCCAGCGTCGGGGCTTCAGGGACGGGGGTCCATACAAACGGGGGTCAGTCAGAGCGCCGGATCTTACAGGATCCTGCAAGGCCAGGGGCGCACTGACCCGGGTCTGGGTGCAGGATCCTGCAGGGTCTTGCCAGGCTTGAAAGAACCCCGGTTTGGATTGACCCGGGTCAGAAGATCCCCGACAGCGCGTTGTTTGCATCGCCCTCCGCGGCGGCGAGTGCGGTGGCTGCGCGGGAGGATGAGAACCCTCACTTTCCCAATGGGATCTAGAATAGCACCAGTATCTCGACATCCAAATTCCAGCCACTGCTTTAAGCAGTCCAAATGCGTCTACAAGTACAAGACTCGAGAGATATTCATTAACACTCTGGATGATGAGGGAAGGAGAGTGAGTAACGTTTTGGAGCTGGCTAGGAGTCTGAGGTTGCCCAGCAACTTTTCCTGCCAGCAGGAGGGGGGGAAGGTTCGAGGTGCTGGGTTCGAGAAGTTTTTGTTGCCTTTGCGGTCTCCTGGGTCCGCCTTCGGGACCCGAGACAGTAAGCAACGGATTTGGGGTGTAAGATGCGATTCGATGGACCCCAGGAGGGGTCCGAGTCCCGATTTGTTGTATGGAGTTGCCCTGATGCCTCCCTCTCTCGACAGATTTCCAGGCCCCCTGGCCGCCTCCAAGGCATGCTGCATCCTCGGTAGAGATCGCCTGTCCCCTAAAAAGGGCGTTTTTCTTGTGCCCCGCGCGGGCTCGCTGCGGGCTCGGCGCGGACTTGGCGTGGGCTCGGGTCGGATCCGGCGTGGAATCGGCGCGGACTCGACGGGTCTGGCATGGAGTCGACACGGACTCGACGCGAGGAGAGGAGCGCGCGACGGGACAGACAGGATCCCCGAAGGTGCCGCAGAAGAGTGCGGCACATCGGGTCCAGGATCCCAGGCCGCTCCGAGGAAGTGGTAGCACCCGATGCGTTCTCTGGACCCAGCGGCTTTCGGAAATCACATATCATGTCCGATCTGATGTTGTCCCGATCTTGGCTCCGTATTAGGAGGAGGAGCAGAATGAGGACGACGCCGACGACGAATGATGAGCAGGATGAGAGTGCAGTGAAGAAGGAGAAGGAGGAGAAGGCGGAGGAGAAGGAGGAGGACCAGCATGAAGAGGCCGACCCGAGATCTCCGACGTCGTGATGTGTCGCAACGTGGACCCCCAGAGGTCTGGACCCCTTCGAGGTTTCCACCCTGAGTAATTGTTGACTGCCCCAGAGCCCCGTGAAGGCTCCGAGAGGCCGATGATCTCAAGAAAGCCTCCCGCCGCGAGTTCTTCGCAGCGCGAGCGGCGTCGCCGACGCGGGGGAGGCGCCCAGTGAGGGCCCCAAAAGGCCGAAGATGGCCGCACACCGTCCGCCGAGTCTCTCCCACGGCGCGCGGAGGTCAGGTCAGGTCCCCATCCCCACAGGAGGAGGAGGAGGAGGAGGAGGAGGAGGAGGAGGAGGAGGAGGAAGAGGAGCAGCAGGAGGAGCAGGAGGAGGAGCAGGACAAGGAGCAAGGAGATGGGCGTTGCCTCGGGGGCCGGCAGCAGTTCGAGGCTGGGCAGAGGACGGCGCTGGCGCCGCTCACGCGCCGGCCTGGCGCGCGCGCGCGCGCGCGGGGGCGGCGAGGTGGAGTCGGAGCGGCGCTCGGAGGGCCTGCGCCAGCAGAGGGAGGCGGCGCAGGAGGCTGAGGATGCTGCGCCGCGGCGCCGCGCCGCGCGGCTCTCCTTCGCGCGCGGGGGGCTCCTCGGGCCTCACTTCGCCTCCTCCTCCTCCTCCTCCTCCTCCTCCTTCTCCTCTCCTCCTTCTCCGTTCTCCTCCTTCGCCTCCTCCGCCTCTCCGCCTCCTCCTCCTCCCGCCTCCTCCTCCCCCTCCTCCTCCCTCCTCCTCCTCCTCTCCTCCTCTCTCCTCCTCCTCCTCCTCCTCCTCATCCTCTCCTCCTCCTCCTCCTTCCTCCTCCTCTCCTCTCCTCCTCCTCCTCCTCCTCCTCCTCCCTCCTCCTCCTCCTCCTCCTCCTCCTCACTCCTCTCCTCCTCCTCCTCCTCCTCCTCCTCTCCTCCTCCTCCTTCCCCTCCTCCTCCTCCTCTCTCCTCCCCCTCTCCGTTTCCCTCCTCCTCTCCTTCCTCCTCCTCCTCCTCCTCCTCCTCCTCCTCCCGCCTCCGCCTCCTTCTCTTCCGCCTCCTCTTGCTCCTCTCGCTTCCTCTTCCTCCTCCCCCTTCTCCTCCTCCTCCTCCTCGTGTTGTACGCGCCGCTTTCGTGGTGGGTGTTTTGTCTTGCACGCTTCGCCTCATCGTTCACGCTCAGAGGTTGTTCGTGTAATTGCGTACCCGGACGCATTCGTGCTGCTCGCTCCTCCTCCTTTTCTTGGCCTCCTCCTCCTGCCTCTTCATCCTCCTCTCGCCTCCCGCATCCGTCCTCGTCTGACATCCTCGCCGTGGCAACTTCTGGCCACTGTGTGCCACTGTCTGGGCCCGGGGCCGTCACAAAGCGATTCAGGATGATAAGCTGGTCCTCCTGAAGAGGATCAAGACCTTTTGGGAGCCGCGTTGTGAACGAAAAGTGCCAAGTCGGATGTCTGGGTTTGGCGTGGTGCTGCCGGGTCCAGTCGGAAGCCAGAGCGGTTGAATTAGGATCGATTTCTTTTTTGTTGCCACGGCAACCCAACACAGACCATCACCGTGATCTACACCGCCTGCCCCGCCCCCGCTTTCTCCTCGGCATCAGAGGTCTGAGCGCTTCCAGCCTGGCCAGAACGAGAGTCGAGTCGAGTCGAGGATCGAGGGGGGAGGTTGAAGATCGACGCAGGGGGGGGGAAGTTCTGAGCGTCTGTGAGTTACCGCATGCCGATGATAATAAAGGGACCCCCCCCCTTCAGTGTTTAGAGTTGATTATCGTCGCCCTATACAAAATTCAAATTGGGCGGCGAGCGCTGAGGCCGAACTTCATTATCACCTCGAAACGCTATGTTGAGATAGCAACATCAAGCGATGTTGATATAGCAACATCAAGCGAAGCGATCACACTTTTTCAGGATGTGTCAAGCGAAACCAATAATTTTGGGAGGCAGACTCAAACGAAACGAGCAATGTTCTTATTATTATTATACTTTCCTCTTCTTCTTTTATATTTCTATCTGTCCTCACGCTCGCCTGAACTTTTTTACCCCTGGGGTTGATTATCCATGGAACATGAAGCACATGAGCTACCCTACACGAGCACTTTAAACCATGCATTTTCATAAAGCGTTTGTAAATTAAAATGGATAGATTTGGAACTTTGGATTTTTCCTTTCTTCGTCCTCTTCTTATTCTCCTCTTCTTCTTCTTTCTTATTTTTCTTCTACTGTATTCTTCTTCTTTTATATTTCTCTCTGTCCCCACGCTCGCCTGAACTTTTTTATCTCTGGGGTTGATTATCCATGGAAATTGAGGCACATGAGCTACCCTACACGAGCACTTACAAAAAACAGTTTTCATGAGAGATAAGCCATTGATGAGGATATTTCTATGAAAACTAAACGCCAAGGATGTCTCAAAACGTGCTCGGCTTGGTCTCCTCTTGATAATCTCTTACTTCGAGATTATGCTGAGGTCTGCTGGGCTGCTTTTATTATCTCTCCCTGAACCCCGAATTTTATTATCCCCTAGTGTTTATTCTCACGGGCATGAGGTTATGTTGGGGGGCTTCCAGAGGCCTCCACAAGACCACGGACCTCTTGGGATCCTCCAGGGGAGGAGGCTGTTGGACGTCGAGGCCGTAATCATCCGCCTCGCAGGGCCCTGCGAAGTCTCTGGCGGAGAGGTCATGGGCCATGCCTCGGCAGTCCAGCAGATTGGCCGACACGGTGCCGTGGCTCATCGCGACCCAGGGCTCACTTCCATGCCTCCTCCGTCGTGCGGCCCTGCCCGAGCGCAGGGGCCGCCACAGAAGGTCGACGTCTCACAAAGTCACGCCACTCAGAGTTCTATGCGTAGCACGATACAGGGTTCCACACGCCTCGGTCGAGTTGACACGCGAACTCCACGAGCCCGATCCCGATCCCGATCCTCCTCCTCCACCTCCTCCTCCTCCTCCTCCTCCTCGATTTCGATCGGTTCCGATGCCGATCCCGTGTGACCTTGGACTCCGACCCGGGCCGCGGTGCTTTCCCCGCGGGGGCCTCGTCGGCCGGCCGGCTCCCGCCGCATCGGCCCCTCACGTCCCGGCTGCCGACTGCAGCCGGTCCGATCTCGGCCCCGTCGGTGCGACGTGTCGATCCGGCCCGATCCGATGCGATTTCTCGCTGCGAGCTACAGTCGGGGCGTTGACCCAGGGAACCCCAAAATGAGGGGCGAGGGGCCCCCTGTTGCTCATAAGGTAAACAGCGACGTCCCATGGAAGACCTCGGAGGAAGGCCCGAGGCAGACTGTCAAACAGTCGAGGAACACCGCGCCCCTCCCCAGCGAAAAGGGCTCCATCGACGCGATCCGAGTCCCTCGATGCGGTTCCAGCCGATGCGAGCCGCTGCGGTGCCTCGATGCGCCTCCGGGGCCCTCGCGCGCCCCGCCCCCCGAGGCCGCCGGGGGGCGGCAGGTCGCCCCCGTCGGTGGAGTCGGCAGCCCCGTGGGCGATGGGCGGCGGGGGCGGCCTGCCCCCTCCTCCGAAGTCAGGAGAGGAAAGAAACACACAGACACAATGCATCGTCGATTCCCCAGAAGGTGGGAAAAAATGGGAAGTGGGGGGGAAGACAGAAACCCAGAGCATGTGGGGAACTATTGGGGGATCCTTGTATTTGTGTGTCTGTTTTCGTGTGTCCTAGGGCCCCTCCTCCGAAGAGGGGCCCGGGGAGACACAGCGGCATGCATTCAGGTCCAACGGATCCAACGATTCCCAGGATCACGGTCCAGTTAGGTTTCTGGTCTTGTCTGCCGCTCCGCTTCCCGTGTTATCCAATATGTCCCTGGGAATCTACGTCAGGTGTGCCTGCTTTTTTGTTTCTCCTCCTCTTCCTCCTCCTCCTCCTCCTGATGTGGTGGCGTGGTTCGTCGCGTCCCATCCCCCGATTTGCGGGGGCGGGATGCTCACGAGACCCTCACCGAGAGCGCCACTCGGCACCCTCGCCGAGAGCGCTGCTCGCGCGGGGGGTCCAGCCAGTGCACCCTGCCCACGGAGGAGCTATACAGCCTGCCGAACAATCAATGGCGCGCTCCAGATAGGGCCTCGCCTTCGAGGAGCGAAGGAGCTGCCGTCGCTTCCTCGGCGGAAGGCGGCGAAAGTAAAACGAGGCCGCCTCCGCCGGCGGAGGTAGAGATCGAGAAGTCGGCATCTATCTCTCGGCGGAAGGCGTCGGAAGGTCGGCTTGATCCCGACTGCACCGGTTTAGTCTTGGACCTAATGCGGCTTGATCTGGCCCAATGGCTTTTAATCGTGTTGAACAGGTTTGTGTCGTTCTGACGGAGACCTACCAGGAGTTCCCCCCCAGAGTAGGAGCAAAACAAAAGTGGTGTTGGGCAGGGTGGAGGAACACCCCGTTCGGTTCTATCAAAGTACAGTCGGGGCGCTGAAGAAGGAACCCTTTTCGTTGGGGAGGGGCCCCGTTTTCCTTAATTGTTTCGCAGCTTGCCTCAGGTGTTCCTTAGGCTTTCGATCTGAAATCGAAGTTTATATCTGGAAAATAGGGGCCTCGTTCCTTTTTAGGGTTCCTTCGGTCAACGCCCCGACTGTAAGTGTGTAGGCCCGAGGAATGAGCTGGGAGGCCAGGGACTTAGAATCAGAGTCAAGTTCGCCAGGCCGAACAGCGGGGCCCGCTCAATCCCACCCCCCTCTCCACGAGGTGAGATCAGGAGGGGAACAAAAACACACAGACACAATGAATCGTCGATTCCCCAGAGAATATGGGCACATATGGGACGTGGGGGGGGGGAGACAGAAACCCAGAGAATATAGGAAAATATGGGAAATCCTTTTAATGTGTGTGTACTTATTTGTGTGTCCCAGTTCCCCTTCGTAAGAATCGCTTGCTGACACGGTGTTGCATGATTCCCACTTCGCCCGCGGACGGCGCTCGCGCGCGGTCCCGCTGCCGACAACCGTGGCGAAAGGAACGGAATCGCGGGCCGAGGGGGAGGGCACCGCGGGCCGGCAGCTGGCGGGGGCGCGGGGCCTCAGAAAAAATCGTCGCGCGGCGCTGCGGCGACAGCGCAGTTTGGGAATCTCTCTCTCTCTCTCTCTCTCTCGGGGGGGGGGGGAACCTCCGATTGGCGAGGTGAGGCGAAGAACACGCTGCGCCGAAGCAGCACTGACAATGCCATGGACGAGCTGCGCGGCGCTTGGGCGAAGACGCCCTGTCGCCCGCCCTCTCACGCACCCGGTGGGCTCCTGGGAGCGACATGCACCTCGTGCTCACGCGGGAGCACCACCACGGAGAGGGGGCGGGGAGAGGGCAGGCGGGGGCGTGGGTCGCTCGACGCCGATCGGCTCCCTGCCTCCCATCTCTCCCTGCGCGGCTTGCGCCCCACTATCTCTGCACGCCTCCCCTCTTTCTCCCCCCCCCTCCCCCTCCCCTTCTCTCTCTCTCTCTCTGCATCCCCCTCTCCCTCTGCTGGTCCCTGCCCTCCTCCTCCTCGCGCTGCCCCCCTTGGCGCGGCGCGCACCTCCCCCCTCGCCCAGGAGGCGGCCCTGAGGCAGCAGCGCGAGAGCCAGGAGCGCCGCCGCGCCCCCCCCAGAGCTCAGACCCGGACCTTCCAGGAGGGCTGGGCAGCAGCAGCATCCTGACCCCGACGTGGTCTCTTCGGCCTGGGAGGACCCAGACCTTCTAGGAGGGCTGGGAAGTAGCAGCATCGGTCTGGGAGGACCCAGACCTTCCAGGACGGACCCCGACGTGGTCCGTTCGGCCGTCCAGGTATAGCTCCGTCGGAGTGCGGGGGCTGGGCGGTCCTGCGCCGTCCCCGCGTGCGCGGGAGAGGAGTGGCACTCCGTGGCCCGGGCTCCCGTTCTCTGTTGCTGCCTGTTGCCGTTGCCGCCTCCCCCGCGACCCCTCCGAGACCCCTCCGCGACCCATCCGCGACCCGTCCGCCGCCCACCCCGCGACCCACCCCGCGACCCACCCGCGCCCGCCCGCCCCCTCCTCCCTCCTCCTCCTCCCTCTCCTCCTCCCTCCTCCTCCCTCCTCCTCCTCCTCCTCCTCCTCCTCCTCCTCCTCCTCCTCCTCCCTCCCTCCATCCTCCATCCTCCTCCTCCTCCTCCTCCTCCTCCTCCTCCTCCTCCTCCTCCTCCCTCCATCCTCCTCCATCCATCCTCCTCCTCCCTATCCGCAACTGCGGGGTGCGTTACATAGGTCGTTCAGGATGCAACTCCTGTTAGGTTTGAGTACAGCTGCCTGCGGCAAGTCCCGCCACCTTGCCAGCCCAGCATGCATTGCGGCTCTCCTTCGTGGGGACACCAGAGAACGTGCTTGCAAGGGCTGAACATCATGATAACGATGATGCTGATGATGATGATGATGATGATGATGATGATGATGATGATGATGACGATGACGATGACGATGACGATGACGATGACGATGACGATGACGACGACGATGATACTGATGATGCTGCTGATGCTGCTGATGATGCTGCTGATGCTGCTGATGATGCTGATGATGCTGATGCTCATGCTCATGCTGATGCTGATTGTGCTGATGATGATGATGGGGATGGGGATGATGATGAGGATGATGAGGATGATGCTGATGCTGATTATGTAGATGCTGACACTGATGTTGATGCTGAGGATCATGATGCTTATGATGATGATGATGATGATGAGGATGATGATCATGATGATGGTCGTGGTGGGTATAATGATTCGGATTATTATGATGATGATGCTGTTGATGATGATGATGCCACTGAGGGTGATACTGATGATGCTGATGCTGCTACTGATGCTGATATGATGCCGGTGATCATGGTGATGGTGATGATGATGATGGTGGTGATGATGGTTTGGGTGCTGATATTGATGATTGTGCGGGTGCTGCTGATGACGAACAAGACGATGGTGAGCATGACGATAATGATCATGATAATGCTTATCATGCTCACGATTACGCTGCTGCTGATGCTGAATGTTAGCATGACGACGATGATGACGATGATGATGCTTTTTTGTTGTTGATGCGGGTGATGATGATGATGATTATGAGGATGATAACGGTGGTGAGGTTCATGATGCTGTTGATGGTGATGGTGATGATGTTGGTGATGATGATGATTGCGATCATGATGATGATGATGACGATGACGATGGTAATGATGATGGTGATGTTGATGATACTGATGCTGATGCAAATGCTGTCGATGATGATGGGTACGATGGTGACGGAAGTGCTGATGCTGATGATGAGTATGATAATGATGATGATGATGACGACGATCGTGATGATGGTGACGATAACGGTCATGGTCATTGTGATGTTGACGATGATAATGATGTTGCCGGTGCTGCTGATGATGATGTTGATGGTGGTGAGGGTGATACTGATGATGCTGCTGCTGCTGATGCTGATATGATGCCGATGGTCATGACTATGGTGATGGTGATGAGGATGATGAGAATGATGGTGGTGATGATGGTTCTGGTGCTGATCATGATGATGGTGCGGGTGCTGTTGCTGCTGGTTATGATGATGATTATGATGATGATGATGATGATGATGATAATGATGAACATGACGATGATGAACATGACGATGCTGATTATGATCATGATTACCATGCTCACTATTGCGCTGCTGCTGATGCTGAATGTTAGCATGACGACGATGATGCTGACGTCGTTGAAGTGGGTGATGATAATGATGATGGTGGTGCTGATGTGCATGATGATGATGATGGTGGTGATGTTCATCATGATGCTGATGGTTATGGTGGTGATGATGTGGCTGGTGATGATGATGGCGATCATGGTGATGATGATGATAACGACGATGACGATGGTGATGATAATGGTGATGCTGATGATGATGATGATGATGATGATGATGATGATGGGGACGCTGATGCTGTTGTTGATGATGGTGATTATGATGGTGATGCTGGTGCTGGTGATGATGATGATGATGATGATGGTGATGACGTTGACGATGATAATGATTACGACGATGCTGATGTTGATGATGATGATGCTGGTCATGGTCATGGCCATCGTCATGGCCATGGTTATGATGATGCTGCTGATGATGATGCTGATGATGCTGCTGATTATGATGATGATGATGATGATGATGATGATGATGATGATGATGATGATGATGATGATGATGATGATGATGATGATGATGATGATGATTAAGCTTCTTAGTATGATTAATAGTATTCTTCGTATTATTATTCTTATTGCTGTAATTATTCCCTACCTAGGCTCTGCCTAGAAGGGTTCTTACTCTCTAGCTTAAAGGGGCCGGGCAGTGGAAAGCGCCCCGGGCGGTTCCCCCAGTCCCCGCCCCGCGGTTCCCCCAGTCCCCTGGGAGCTTTAGCTTTAGCTTTTAGCTTTAGCTTTAGCTTTAGCTTTAGCTTTAGCTTAGCAGTTTAGCTTTAGCTTAACTTTAGCTTAGCTTTAGCTTAGCTTTAGCTTAACTTTAGCTTAGCTTTAGTTTAGCTTTAGCTTATCTTTAACTTTAGCTGTAGCTTAGCTTCAGCTTAGCTTTAGCTTAGCTTTAGCTTAGCTTTAGCTTAGCTTTAGCTTAGCTTTAGCTTAGCTTTAGCTTAGCTTTAGCTTAGCTTTAGCTTAGCTTTAGCTTAGCTTTAGCTTATCTTTAGTTTAGCGTTGGCTTAGCGTTAGCTTAGCGTTAGCTTAGCTTTAGCTTAGCTTTAGCTTAGCGTTAGCTTAGCGTTAGCTTAGATTTAGCTTATATTTAGCATAGCTGTAGCTTATACTTAGCTTAGCTTTAGTTTAGCTTTAGCTTAGCTGTAGCTTAGCTTTAGCTTAGCTTTATCTTAGATTTAGCTTAGATTTAGCTTACATTTAGCTTAGCTTTAGCTTAACGTTAGCTTAGCTTTAGCTTAGCTTTAGCTTAGCTTTAGCTTAGCTGTAGCTTAGCTGCAGCTTAGCTTTAGCTTAGCTTTACTATTACTACTAATGCTGCTTTCCTAGGGGCTCCAGCTCCTAGGTAGGGTCGCACTGGGATAATTATGTTATTAAGGATATCGTGGAAGCCCTCTAAGGGCTTGTTGGAGGCAGTATCGAGGCCTCTTGGGGGCCGTCTGGCGGCCTCTTGGAGGCCTCTTGGGGCCTCTTGTGGCTCCTTGGAGGCCTCTTGGGGTTTCCTGGGGCCTCTGCTGGCAGAAGCTTGGAATTGTCGGTTCGTGTTCCCCCTCTTGGGCCCCTCTTGGGGCCGTCTTAGGGCTCGACTCCTTCCCAGAGACCCATTCCCCGGGGCAAGCTTATCATCCCGAGTCGCTTTTTGACGGTCCCGAGGCCCAGTAAGGGCCCCACGAGGCGTCACAGAAGGCCAAAGTTCCCGTCATGAGGTTCTCATGACCCGCGTGGGTCTGGGTCTTTCGGATACCACTTTCTTAGGATCGGCGCCACTCCAACATACTAATAACATTCGTGCGTCGCCCCCCTAGGGGCGACGCGAGAAATCTTGCAGTATATACGTCGTGGCGGGCGCTTTCCGGCCACGCCGCTCCGGAAACGAAGTATTATAGCATGGGTATGCTATACGTTCAGGCCGGCCGCGCGCCTCCGAGGAGGACGCATGGCATTGTCGTGCGTCTTTGCGCGTCCGACCCTGAGGAGGAGGAGGAGGAGGAGGAGGAGAGGAGGAGGAGGAGGAGGAGGAGGGGGGGAGGAGGAGAAGAGAGGAGGAGGAGGAGGAGGAGGAGGAGGGAGGAGGAGGAGGATCGGGCGGCGCTGCCTCACCTCGTCGTCCGTCCCCACCTCCCAGCGACCAGCATCGGCTCAGGCCCGCGGCGGCGGGGCCCCTCGGGCCGGGCGAGAGGGGGGGATGGGGAAAGGGGGGGTCCTCCTCCTCCTCGTCCTCCATCTCCTCCTCCTCTCCTCCTCGTCCTCCTCCTCCTCGTCCTCCTCCTCCTCCTCCTCCTCCTCCTCCACTACACCTCCTCTTCAATCCCCTCCTCCTCCATCTCTCGGGCAGAAAGAAAGGGGGGGATTGGGAAAGGGGGGGGTACGAAATTTGCGGCATGCAGCTGGTTTCGGCCCCACCGAGGGGCCCATTCCTCGATGGGGAGCCGCTGCCGGCGCCGGGAGGCGCCGGGAAAACCAGCCACGTGGGCTGATTCTCAAGCCCCCCCTTTGCTATCCCCCCCTTTCGCCCAGCCCGACCTGTACCAGCCTGGAACACATCCCTACCCCTATGCTGGGCACCTCCTCATCACGATGCCACTCTTAGGGATTCTCTTATTACCTAACAGCTCTTGCTGATAGGTTTCTAGTGGTCTCAAAAGAGAGCATCATGACTCCTCAGGGGGGTCTGGGCGGGACCTGGACAGGCTGCCGCCGAAGCCGCCGCCGAAGCCGAAATCGCTCGGGACATCCTCGCAAAATCGCTCTTGGTGCTCCCAGAACTCCATTCCCGGGCCACATTTTGGATGCCCGGAGCCAACTGTAGGCCACTTCGTGCTCTTCGACTTCCCAGAACTCCATTCCCGGGCCACATTTTGGATGCCCGGAGCCAACTGTAGGCCACTTCGTGCTCTTCGAGTTCCCAGAACTCCATTCCCGGGCCACATTTTGAATGCCCGGAGCCAACTGTAGGCCACTTCGTGCTCTTCGAGTTCCCAGAACTCCATTCCTGGGCATGATTTTGAATGCCCGGAGCCAACTGTAGGCCACTTCGTGTTCTTCTAGTTCCCAGAACTCCATTCCTGGGCCACATTTTGAATGCTGAGGCAGGCTGATGCTGCGGCCGAGGCAGGCTGAGGCTGAGGCAGGCTGAGGCTGAGGCCGAGGCTGAAGGCAGACTGAGGCTGAGGCTGAAGCAGACTGAGGCTGAGGCTGAGGCAGGCTGAGGCTGAGGCTGAAGCAGGCTGATGCTGAGGCAGGGCTGAGGCTGAGGCCTGTGGTCTGATGAGGCTGGGCTGAGGCAGGCTGAGGTCGGAGGCCGAGGCTGAAGGCAGACAGACTGAGGCTGAGGCTGAGGCTGAGGGCTGAGGCTGATGCTGAGGCAGGCTGAGGCTGAGGCTGAGGCTGATGCAGGCCACTGCGACTGTCATCGCGAATGCGACTACGACTGCGAGAACAGCAGAATTCTACAACTGGATTTTCATCTGAATCTTAAGGGGAATGCTTTCAGATATGCTTCTACATATCGCTGTTAGGTTGCTTTGCCGGGATAATTTCTTGAGGGCGGACCCCTAAGTTTGTCCATCGCCTTTTGGCGTGTCAATCTTAGGGAAAGTAGGGAGGGATACGTTCGAGGCTGGTAAGACCCCCCAGCGACCAGCATCGGCTCAGGCCCGCGGCGCCTGGGCCCCGCGCCCGTGCCCGCCCCCCCGCGCCCGCGCCGGCATGTGGTCGGCGGCGGCCCGCGACGCGCCCGGGCACTACCAGTGGCGGCGCCCCTGCTCCAGGCCTCGTCAAACGACGCGAAGATCGGGACAAAATCGGATCGGGATAACTCGAGATCTCTGAGAATCGGCGGGTTGGGCGGATGTGTTGGGCGCCGCGGCCGCTCCAGAGCGTTCCGGAACGCTCTGAGAGCGCTCCGGCGCGCTCTGGAGCGATCTATCCCGATCCTAGCCCTGTTTTACCTCGGGCCCAGACAGTTCAGGAGTGGAAAGAACACACAGACACAATTAATCGTCGACTCCCAGGAAATAATACGGGAACATATGGGAAGTGGGGGGCAAGACACAAACCCAGAAGATATGGGACAATATGGGGAATCCAGTTATTTGTGTGTATTTATTTGTGTGTCCCAGGGCCCCTTCAACAGTGGCGACCCACGCCAAGAAGCATCCTGCTTGCCTCCAGGACGCCCCTGGGGTTTCTTCGGTCTCGATGGTTCTGCGATGGAGTCCGCGACGCTCCCACACCAAAATCCATGCACGTCCCGGGGTCTCAGGGCTGGGTTTCTCGTGGAAGGTTTCTCGTGGGCTGGCCTCCTGTTGCAGGGCGGCACGCGGCGACAGGGTTTGAGCGCCAGATGGGCCCCAATGTCTCTTTCCCCGAGGCCCTCCTCTTGCCGTCTCCGACTGCTCAGTCTGCCCAGGCCTCCCATGGGTGTGGGAGACCGGGGTCTTTGCGGCCAGAAGCGAGTGGGCGGGAGTGGATCCTGCCGCTCCACGCCTACCACGCGGGCAGATTGCGGTATATGCCTTCCGCGGATTGGTTGGATGATCTTGGGGCGGATCCTTTTGTTTTTTTTTTTTTTTTTTTTTTTTTGTTTTTTTTTTTTTTTTTTTTTTTCTTTTTTTTTTATTTTTTTTTTTTTTTTGTTTGTTTTTCTTTTCTGTTTTTTTTTTTTTTTTCTTTTTTTTTTTTTTTTTTTTCTTTTTTTTTTGTATTTTTTTTTTTTTTTTTTTTTTTTTTTTTTTTTTTGCTTTTTTTTTTTTTTTTTTTTTTTTTTTTTTTTTTTTTTTTTTTTTTCTTTTTTTTTTTTTTTTTTTTTTTTTTTTTTTTTTTGTTTTTTTTTTTTTTTCCTTTTTTTTTTTTTTTTTTTTTTTTTTTTTTTTTTTTTTTTTTTTTTTTCTTTTTTTTTTTTTTTTTTTTTTTTTTTTTTTTTTTTTTTTGTTTTAGAGCTCCTTCCCTGCATCCGCGCCCTGCCCGCCTGGGGCCTCTCGTGTTCGGCTTCATCCACTTGCCCCATCTGGCCTCAGGCTCCAGGGGACAGCTGGAGAGGTCGGGCCCCCTCCCTCCCACCCGAGCTGCTCCCGAGGGGCACTGAGCGCGGAGGCAGGGCGAGGTCATGCCGAGGAGGGTGCTCCTCCTGGCTGCGTTCTGGCTTGGTTGTTGTTTTGCACATCGCATTGTAGATGTAGTACATGTACAGATGTGGTAGCAACCACTACCTGACTCTGTCACAGAAGACAATCCCAGGCATCCGGCTTCTTGATGTTATCAGTGCACGCCCCCCAGCAGTCCCAACCCGCCCCCCATAGGGCTGGCTTTCCATCCTGCGCCGTTTTTTACCTAACAGCTTTTGCTGATAGGTCTCTAGTGGTCTCAAAAGAGAGCAGCAGATGACTCCACAGGGGGGTCGGGGCGGGACCCGGACAGGCTGCCGCCGCGGCTGCCGCCGAAGCCGAAATCGCTTGGGACATCCTCGCAAAATCGCTCTTGGTGCTCTGCTCCCAGAACTCCATTCCCGGCGTACATTTTGGATGCCCGGAGCCAACTGTAGGCCACTTCGTGCTCTTCGACTTCCCAGAACTCCATTCCCGGGCCACATTTTGGATGCCCGGAGCAACTGTAGGCCACTTCGTGCTCTTCAAGTTCCCAGAACTCCATTCCTGGGCATGATTTTGAATGCCCTGGGGGGGAGCCAACTGTAGGCCACTTCGTGCTCTTCCCAAGTTTCCCTGAACTCAATTCCTGAGCAGATTTTGGAAATGGCTGAGGCGATGGCTTGATGCGGCGTGCCGAGGCAGCGAGCTGAGGCAGGCTGAGGCTTGAGGCCGAGGCTGGAAGGCAGACTGAGGCTGAGGCTGAAGCAGACTGAGGCTGAGGCTGAGGCAGGCTGAGGCTGAGGCTGAAGCAGGCTGATGCTGAGGCAGGCTGAGGCTGAGGCTGAGGCTGATGCAGGCTGAGGCTGAGGCAGGCTGGGGCTGAGGCCGAGGCTGAAGGCAGACTGAGGCTGAGGCTGAAGGCAGGCTGAGGCTGAGGCTGAGGCAGGCTGAGGCTGAGGCAGGCTGAGGCTGAGGCTGAGGCAGGCTTAGGCTCAGGCTGTGACTGCGACTGCCGTTGCCGCTGCGACTGTCATCGCGAATGCGACTACGACTGCGAGAACAGCAGAACTCGACAACTGAATTTTCATCTGAATCTTAAGGGGAATGCTTTCAGATATGCTTCTACACATCGCTGTTAGGTTGCTTTGCCGGGATAATTGTGCGGCCGCGGGGCCCAGCGAGGGCCCCCGCACGCCGAAGATTGGCAAACATTTTCCGCCGTGATTTCTTGGCATCGCTCGGACGTGTGAATTTTTCCTTCGGCGATGACCATCGAGGAGCATCCTTGATCAGTTGGCGAAACAGCCACGCACGAAACCGAAAAAAACACAGGAATGGACGTCCGAGCGATGGCCAGATGTTGTTCACGCCGCGAGCGCGCCTGGGCTGAACGATCGCATCCTGGCTGCCTCCAAGCGGCCCTCGGGGGGCCGAACTTGTCAATTATTGGTAGTGACCTGTACGACGTGGCGAAGGCCAAGAGCAGGACGTGGCCCACGCGAGACAGATCGCCGCCTGCCCAGAAGCGACCGCTGTTGGCTCGGGGCCCTCGGCATCGCTCGGACCTGTGCACTGTTTCCTCGGCGAGAACCATCGAGGACCATCCTGGACCATCGAGCAAAAATAACACGCATGGAACCGAAAAAAACGCACGGGAAGTGGACCTCCGAGCGATGGCTCTGTGCCGGCCCCACGGCGATCGGAGGCCCCAGCGGCGCTGGCCGCGCCCCACCGCCCGCGGCGCCGCCCCCCGCGCGCGCGCCAGAGGCCCCTGCCGCCGCGCGCCCTCGCGGCCGCCGGCCCGCCCCTGCCGCACGCCGGCGCCAGGTCCGCAGGCGCCCCCGGCGCGGGCGTCGTCGCCGCCGCCGCCGCCGCCGCCGCCGCCGCCGCCGCCGTCGTCGTCGTCGTCGTCGTCGTCGTCGTCGTCGTCGTCGTCGTCGTCGTCGTCGTCGTCGTCGTCCGTCGTCGTCGTCGTCGTCGTCGTCGTCGTCGTCGTCGTCGTCGTCGTCGTCGAAGTCGTCGTCGTCGTGGTCGTGGTCGTGGTAGTCGTCGTCGTCGAAGTCGTCGTCGTCGTAGTGGGTCGTCGTGTTGGTCGTCGTCGTAGTCGGTCGTCGCCCAGCGCCAGTCGTCGTGATCGCACGGAGGCGTTCGGTAGCAATCCTGGGATCCTTGCATTATCGCAATTGCGCTTTCGGAGTGCGCCAGCGTGGACCAGCGTTCGGCAGTCGATACAACAGCGCCGTTTCGGCGTCGAGTTAGCCTCGGCCAGCGTCCATTCAGCGTCAATCGGCGTCGTTCAGCGCCGGTCAGCGTCGATCCGCAAGAGCCAGCAAGATCTTATCGGAGGCCGCCATGTGTTACCGCAGAAGGCTGGTACGAGGTAAGTGCAGCGTGCTCTGAAGAGATAGGGCGCGGGTGCATGGGCTAGCAGCGGCGTTCTAGGCTGGGGCTCGAGCGCTCGAGGCAGGCCTGCGGTGGCTGGTGGGTGCGCTGCTGCCCTGCTGATCTTAGTCAGGAGGAAAAAAACACACACAGACACAATGAATCCTCGATTCCCCAGAAAATATGGGAAAATATTAGAAGTGGGGGGGAAGACAAAAGCCTAGAAAATATCAGAAATTATGGGGAATCCTGTTATTTGTGTATTTATTTGTGTGTCCCAGGGCCCCTTCAATTAGTTCGTGGACTCTGCGGGCGGGCCATGGCCCACGCCCAGCCGGAAGAAAGCAAGAGACGCGTGGGTTCCACTTACAGCAAGCGGCATGACTATGATTCCCCGGGGCTCCGCGCGGATTCCTCGGATCGGCGATGGGCTCTCCCGGCGGCGGCTCCAGCGCCGCCCCTGGCCGCGCGCCAGGGAGGGGGGTCCAGCGCCGATCCAAGAAGTCCGCGCGGACCCGTGAGAAAGCATGTGCGTGCTGCTGTTTTCGGCCTCTGGGGGCCTTTGCCGGGCCCCTGGACGAAGACCTGGCCATGGGGAAACGTCGGGGGGCCCCCAAACGGGGTGGTGGCCACACCGTGCGGTGAGTCAGTGGGGATTCGGGGTCACCGCACGGTTTTGGGACTCGGGTCGTTCTCCGATGACGTCTCGGGCGGCTGGGGCCTCGGGGTTCCCAAGACGGGCGGTGACGGGCTGTGTGGTGAGGTCCTAGGGGATTTCGAGGTCACCGCACGGTCTGTCACTCGGGACTCCAACAAGAAGGTCCAGATCTCGGGGGGCCCCGCATTGAACAGCTCGAGCCACCGGATGTCTGGGTGGGGGCGGCGGCCCGTTCGTTCTTGCAACAGCATCGGCGCGGTCCGTCGCCCGCTGAGGCGGCACTGGCCTCATGTGTCTGCAGGTGCCTTCCTCGATCCGTGGATCTGGCGCCCGCGCGACAGATCCGAAGCCACGGAGCCCTAATCCATGTCGGTGTGTGGCCGGGAGAGGGTCGGACGAGGGATCGGACGGGGCTGGGATGAGGACAAGTGCGTTCCGGCGCGTTCTGGAACGCTCTGGGAAGGCCGCGGCGCCCGAGACATCCTCCAGAGCCGCCAGATCTCTGAGATTCTCGATTCACCCTCACCGTCACCCGAGTTGCATTATCCTCGTCCTGGCTTCGTCTCAGAGGGATCTGGTCAAGGGGGGTATGGGAAGAATGGGGGACGACATATGCTGTCCACAGCTGGCTTCGCCCCCGCCGCTGGGCGCTGACTCGTGGCGCCTGCGCAGAGGGGCTCAGCGTCTGCCGTGGGGGGATGGGTGGGGTCGGGGGACCAGTCGGCCACGCGCGGAGGGGGGTAGGCGGACGGCGGAGGTGGGAAGGCTTCTCAGAAGCACCCTTGCTTCTTAGAAGGCGCGGGCCTCATCTGCAGATGTAAGGCCAGCGCCTTCTAGGAAGCAGGCAGCCTCCTTCTAAGAAGCCTCCCCGCCTCCCCCTACCTGCTTGTGCGCGCCGCCAAACCAGGGGCAATCTTTGCGGGGGCATTGGCCCAGGAGGGAGTGCGTCGACCCCCAGTCGTCCATTCATGGGCCCGATGGCCCACCCACCCCGCCCAGGAACGTTCGGATTCGCCATCGGGGGGCAATCGCCGATCTATCGGCGATAGCCTCCCCCTCTGAGCTGCTCCCCCTCGAAGTTCCCCCTCAGGGCAGGGGTGGGATCCTCGAGGAAGCGCGATCATGGAATAAGGCACGTGGATTTGCGACTGGTCTCGTATGCGTACAAGAATCGGCGCGCGTCGGCGCCAATGCGGGCGGCATTTGCCTCGTGTTTGCGGGGGGGCCTTCCCCGATCTGTGCATTTGGCGCCTGCGTGCCGCATCCAAGGGTCCATAATCCATGTTGGCGTGTGCCAGAGCAGGATAAACATCTTAAGACGAGAATAGCGCGAACAGGAGAAAGCGAATAATCACAATATAATTGGAAGAGCAATACGAAGGCTCATGCAACGAATGCACGAATCTTCATAAGAGGCTGAACGAGCACTGTGGGTGCGCCGCACGCATTTCCTCGATCGGCGCTGGAGCTTATTGTCCCCCCCCCCCCTTGGCGCGCGGAGCGCGGCGGGGGGCGACGCAGGAGGTGTCGCCAGGGGGGTGCAGCTCCGATCCGAGAAATCCGCGTAGACCTCCGGAAGCTTACCCACGAGTCGATTAAAGTAGGTATTGTGAAGGCCTTACGGCCGGTGCCGCCGACCCTGAGAACGACGAAGATGAAAACGAGGGGGGGAAGGGGGAGGAGGATGAGTGGAGAAGGATGTGGAGGAGAAGCAAGAGGAGGAGAAGGAGGCAGAGCAGAAGGAGGGGGAGCAGAGGGGGGGGAGGAGGAGGAGGAGGAGGAGGAGGACGGCGGCGGCGGCGGTAGCAACGACGACGTTGATGTGGGTTGAGTCCTCAGGGGTGCTTCTTGGGGTTTCTTCCGAGCGCTCTCGAAGGCCTCTGGGGGGCAGTTCGGGGGCCCCTTGGGAGCCTCTTGGGGCCTCTTGGGGCTTCTTCGGGGCCTTATTGGGGGCCACTTGGGGCTGAGGGCTCGAAATGTCCATTCGGGTCCCCCGTCTGGGCACTCTCATGGAGCCGTCTTGGAGGCGTCTTGGGCCGTCTTGGGGCCCTTTTCGGCCGTCAGGGGACACTCTCGGGGGTCCCTTGGGCCGTCTCGGGGCGATCTTGGAGGCCTCTTGGGCCGTCTTGGCGCGTCGGGAAGCGGAAGAGGCAAGAACGCCAAAATATGTCAAAAACGTGGGGGAAATCCAAGAATTTTGCCACTTGGGGCTTTGGGGCTCTCGTGGGAAAGCCCCTGGAGGCCTCTTGGGGCGCTTTGCAGGCCTCTTGGCCTCTTGGGCCGTCTGGAGGCCGTCAAGGCGTCTTGGACAAATCGTTCGGCGATTCAGGGTTCTCTTGGACTGTTTTTGGGGCCTCTTGGGGCACTCTTGGCCCGTCTTGGGGCTTGTTTGGGCTCCGGGACTCCCAGGGGGGCGCTGTATCTGACCCCCCCCCCCCGGGACCCCTCCCTGGGACCCCTCCTTGGGACCCCCCCCCGGGGACCCCCCCCGGGGACCCG
>CAUYUJ010018691.1:163866-166366 GCA_963575745.1 Prorocentrum cordatum | reverse complement strand
TACTTTACTTACTACTACGGACTAAATACTACTCTACTACTCCTATACTTACTACTACTACTACTATTTCCTACTACTACTACTATACTAATACTACTTTACTACTACTACTTCTATACTACTAATACTACTATACTACTACTACTACGACCAAACGATTACTACGACTTACGGACTGACTACTAATACTAATTACTACTAATATACTACGACTACTCCCATTTCACTACTACTACGACTACTACTACTACTACTACTACTACTACTACTACTACTACTTACTACTACTACTACTACTACTACTACTACTACTACTACTACTACTACTACTACTACTACTACTACTACTACTACTATTACTGCTTCTCCTACTACTACTACTACGATTATATTACTACTGCTACTACTAGTACTACTACTACTAGTACTACTACTACGACTACTAATAGTACTACTACTCGTACTACTACTACTACTAGTAGTACTACTACTACTACTACTACTACTACTACTACTGCTGCTGCTGCTGCTGCTGTTGCTACTAATACTACTACCACTACTACTACGACGTTGGCTCCAGATGGGAGTTACTCTGGCCACTTTTGCCTGCGCGGGAACGCATTCCCTTAAGGGTTGTGAATCTTTTCAGATCTAACATGAGATACCTTTACATGTTATTTGTCATTGAGCGGCCAGCGCGGGCCACAGTAACTTCCATCCGGCCGCACGACGGGCCACACTAACACCCAACGGGCCACACGAACACCCAACGGGCCACAGTAGCAACAGGTCGCCCGGGGACCCCCCCGCCCCCCCCGGCGGGGGAGGGATCGACGGGAAGGTGCTTCGTTCGACTCAATTACGACGTTGCTCAACTTCGCTTTGGCTGGCGAGCTGAGGAGGTCACTGGGAAAGGGGGGAGCTTCGACGAGCCCAGGGAAAGGGGGAGGCAGGGAAAGGGGACGACATAGACGACGACCAACGAATGACAGAGATGACGACTTGACCGGACAAGCCTCTCACACGCCGACAGGGTCGGCGGATTCCTGGATTCCTATGTCCCAATCTTTTTTAGGCGCTTTCCTATTTCAGTGATTGGGTGGTCTCCCGTTTACCCTTCTATGCAGGAGGGGAATGTGGTTCAACCTATTTCCAACGACTTCCTACTTTATGTATCTACCCACGTTCCCCCACCGACGGGAATCGCCAGGACAAGGATAACGAGAAGCAGGAGGATGACGAGGAGGAGGAGGAGGAAGAGGATAAGCAGTATAAACCCAAGAATCATCCCCCCCCAAGCTCCCTCTTCATAGGCCCCCACAACGGTTTTTATCCATTGAGGGAATTGCCCCGTTGGAAGACAACCGTTGGACTACCCTGGGCAATGCCAAAGCATTGTTCGCGGGATTCCAACGCGACGGATTAACCTGACCATTGCGCCTTGACGATCCTGAACCGTGCCAGAGGGCCATTCCTGGGACTTCACCTCGAATCATGTAACTGTTGCACCCTCATAATCTTGAGCCTTTGCAGAGCACCATATGGTACGCTGACCATGGGAATCCGTGACACTCTTGCACATTAAAAACGATTGTGCGCGTCGCTAAGGCGAGAGCCACATGTTGAAAAGGAACCGCCCTCTATCCGCGAAGCTCGTACACATTTTTAGAACGAGTGTGCGCGGCGCTAAGGCGAGAACCACATTTTGAAAATGGACTGCCCTCAATCTGCGAAACTCTGGCGCTTTTTGTTTAACGAATGTTCGCGACGCTGAGGCGAGAGCCACATTTTGAAAACGACCCGCCCTCAATCCGTGACATTATTGCAAATCTTCAATACGAATATGCGTAGCGCTAAGGCGAGAGCCACATTTTGAAAACGGCCCGCCCTCCATCTGCGAAGCTGTTGCCACTTTGTTGCCACTTTTTAAGCTCCAGGGTCATACATGGTGAGGAGGTCTCAGGCGAAACGCCCAGTCCGCCCTAAAAGCTGGCATAGGGGTGTGACAGGGAGAAGTTGCTTATATGGAAAAGGAATGGAGAAGGAGGAGGAGTTGAAGGAGGAGGAAGAGGAGGAGGAGGAGGAGGAAGAGGAGGAGGAGGAGGAGGAGGAGGAGGAGGAAGAAGCGGAAGAGGAGGAGGAGGAGAAGGTGTTGGATAACAAGAACTCGGCGGGAAGTAATTGCTCGGCAGTTTTCGGTCTCCAGTGTCTCTGGGTGGGCCCCATGGGCCATCAGGTAGCGGCCGAACGTGAGAAGCCAGTCCCCAGCAAGGGGTCCAGACCTCTGGGGGGCCATGTTGCGAAAAGATGACGACGTCGGTTGTTTGGAGAGGTCTTGACCCCCTCCCGGGGACAGAGCCCCCTTCCCTCCCCCGGGAAGGGGGTGGACGGGGGAACCAAGAGAAGGGAGGAGGAGGAGGAGGAGGAGGAGGAGGAGGAGGAGGAGGAGGAGGAGGAGGAGGAGGAGGAGGAGGAGGAGGAGGAGGAGGAGGAGGAGGAG
>CAUYUJ010018691.1:125915-163766 GCA_963575745.1 Prorocentrum cordatum | reverse complement strand
AAAGGCACGGACTGGCCACCTGCGTCGCCGGCCGTGGCTGCCGGCGGTGCGGCGGGGCCAGCGGCCGGCGCGGCGGGCGCAGCGGAGCAGCAGACGCCCGCCAGGCCAGGGTCGGGGGGGGGGAGGAGAGTGTGGATGGAGAGGAGGACCGGGCTCTACAGCGCCGGTTTTAGTACATGCTCCGCGTGCGGACCATGTCTTAAACATAAAGGGTTGATTAATGAATACGAGGATGAGTTTATGCATTAATTGACTCATAAATTAGTCGTGTAATAAATTCCTATAAGTTCAAAACATCAAATGTAGTAAAACCTGCCCTGTAGGGTTCTAGGATTCTGGGTTGGCCTCGCGCGCGCCCAAGAAAGGGGCACGAGGTCCAGGAAGAGAGAAACAAGCAGCCACAGGCGGCAGCAGCGCGACGGCGGTGGCCGGGACGGCGACGGCGACAACGGCACGACAGACGACGGGGCGCCCGTAGGGCACGACCGGCGGCGACAACGGCGACGACAGCGGCTGCAGCTCGCGCGGGGCGGAGCGGGAAGGCGCCTGAGGCGCGCCGCTCTGAGAAAAAGAGGTGGATGGAGGGAGGAGGAGGAGGAGGAGGAGGAGGAGGAGGAGGAGGAGGAGGAGGAGGAGAGAAGAGGAAGAGGAAGAGGATGAGGAGGAGGAGGATGAGGAGGAGGAGGAGGAGGAGGAGGAGATGGAGGAGCAGGAGGAGGAGGAGGAGCAGGAGGTGGATGAGGAGGAGGAGGAAGAGCAGGCGGAGCAGGAGGAGACAGGAGGATCAGGGCGAGGACGAGGAGGAGGAGGAGGAGGTGGAGGAGGAGGTGGTGGAGGAAGAGGAGGAGGAGGAGGTTGATGGGGGAGCAGCCGGAGCAGCAGCAGGAGCAGGAGCAGGAGTAGGCCGAATGTTGCCAAGGGGCCACGGCCGCCGACAGCGTGCGAGGAGCAGGGGCGCCAGGCGGACGACGACGAGGAGGACGAGGAGCCAGGCCGGCGCGACGCCCGCTGGGCCTGCCGCGCTCCCGGAGCCCGAGGCGCCCCTGCCGCGGACGCCGTCGCCGTCAGCGTCGTCGCAGTCGTCGTCGCCGTCAGCGTCGTCGCAGTCGTCGTCAGCTCAGGAGGGAAACAAGCACGCAGACACAAGTAATCGTCGATTCCCAGGAAAAGATGGGAAATTATATGGGAAGTGGGGGGGAATACAAAAACCCAGAAAATGCAGGAAAAGATGGGGAATCCTATTATTTGTGTGTACTTATTTGTGTGTCCCAGGGCCCCTTCATCAACGTCAGCGTCAGCGTCGTCGTCGTCGTACATCCGGTCCGCGATTGCGACGCTGGCCAGGCCGATCCTGGATGCGGGATCGGAGGATCGGCGTACATTGTCGTCCTGCCGAAGAGCCAGGAGGGCGTACAGTCGGGGCCCTGAAGAAGGAACCCTTTTCGTTGGGGAGGGGCTCCGCGTTCCTTAAGTGTTTCGCAGCTTACCTCAGATTTTCCTTCTGTTTTCGAAGGGAAATCGAAGGTTAACTTATAAAGGGGCCTCGTTCCTTATTTAGGGTTCCTTAGGTCAACGCCCCGACTGTAGACACCGATCCTGTGCCAGGGCTGGCCTGGCCACGAGCGGTGTAGGCGGGTAGTTGGCGCCCTCCCATTTGCGCCTCCTCCAACCTCCCTCCATCGCTGCCCGCCTCCTCGTCCTCCTCCTCCTCCTCGTCCTCCTCCTCCTCCTCCTGCTCCTCCTCCTCCTCCTCCTCCTCCTCCTCCTGTCTCCGTGCCCAGGCCCCCGACGTTGTGATTTTTGCCAGCATGTCGACCATGGGAGGTCTCGCCCCTGAGTCGTGTTTTGACGGTCCCCGGGTAAGAGGGCCCCCGGAGGCCTAACATGTAGCTACACATATTTACAGCCACGATGTTTGTTGTTGTTGCTCGAGGGGGTCGTCTGGGTGCCGTGCCTCTGTGTCCTGCCCTGTCCCGTCGGGCCTGCGGCGTCTCCTCAGGAGGGAAAAAAACACACGGACACAATTAATCGTCGACTCCCAGGAAAATATTGGAAAATATGAGAATTGGGTGGGAAGACAAAAACCCAGAAGATATGGAAAAATACGGGGAATCATTTTATTTGTGTGTATTTATTTGTGTGTCGTTGGGCCCCTTGATCTCCCCCCCCCGAAGAGGCCGCGCACCCCCAGTCCTGGGCCGCGCCCGGCCGCCGAGCGCGACCGCACGCCGAGCCCCACGGAACACCAGTGCCGTCGGCGCGCGGCGGCCGCGCGCAGGGCGGCGGCGGCGGCGGCAGGAGCCGGTGCGGTCGAGATGGGTCAAAGCCCCGAATCATCAGGGGTGACTCGGGTCAGGGCTAACGCGGGTTCGTTTTTCGCGAATCCGAACCCGAGTTGCCCCGGGCCCGAGCTGCCTCGGATAATTCGAGCGTCCAGAGCCCCGAATCATCAGGGGTGACTCGGGTCAGGGCTAACTCGGGTTCGTTTTTCGGGAATCCGAACCCGAGTTGCCCCGGGCCCGAGTTACCCCGGATAATTCGGGCGCCCAAATGGGTGCAGGGAGATGGGGATGACGAAGGCAGGCAGCAGGTCTTGTCCAGTGCGAGCAGGGTTCGCTGTCGGCGTCGCCGCGGACGTTGTCCATCCGAGACAGAAGGCCGCCCGCCCGACAGTGGCCGCTGCCGGTCTTCGGCAACATCTGCTGTTGAGCATCCTTTTTTTTCCGTACCCATTTCGGGCGTCCAAAAGGACGTCTTCTGGGCGCGCGGTTCCAGGTTGGAGGATCGAGTTTCAAGTTTTGAGCTTACGGTCTGGGGTGGAAGTGTAGCGTGCCATGTGGCGCCGCCAGCCCGCTCACTGCACGCTATCCTCCATCCTGGAGAGCGTGCACGGAAGAAGCCCCGGCAGGTGGATAGCTCGCACAGAAGGGACCCCAGCGGCGGGACCGCCTCTCAGGGATCGCGTGCCTTTCGAAGACTGGTGTTGCACGCTACCATTTTTTGCAACGCCAATCGTAGGCCTCCTGGACGTTTCTGCTCATCCTGGAGTGCCCTCGTGGCCACGGCCAGATCCGCTTCGAATTCCTGGCCAGAATGCACCCGGGGAGAGGTCCAGGGCTAGGTCTTGGAGCCCCGAACATCTTCGGGGCCGATGCTTCTCAGGGGGCGTTCGAGATCATAGGTTTTCGGGCTTCTTCGTTGGCTATCGGCGGTCTTCCAGCCTCGGGGTGCCTTCCAGCAGCTGCGCCTCGCCGAGGGCGTTCCAGGGATGCCCAGATTGTCCCGAACGGCCACCGGAGACCCGAGTTATGACAAGAAAGTTGTTCCTTTCAGGGGCAACGTCTGTGGGAGGGTGTCCTTTCAGGGGCAACGTCTGTGGGAGGGTGATGCAACAAGCATCCACTCCCAATCGCCCATGCATCGCCAATAGGGGCCCGATAGCCCAGCCCGCCATCGCCGATCCATCGGCGATGCATCGCCGATTCCAGGTCGATTCTTCTCTCCCTGAGCCGCCCCCATTTTTTTCTTCAAAAAACGAGATTCCAGCTGTAGATTCCTTTCGCTTCGCGGGGTGCACGTCCGGATTACGTGCAGTCACGTCGTCGCGGAGCCTCTTGGGAGCCTCTTGGGGGCCTCCTGGAGGCCTCCTGGGAGCTTCCTTGGGCCTCTTGGGGACTTCTTTGGGGCCTCTCCCCCCTCCCTCCTTTTCATACTCCCTCCCCATATTTCCTTCCAGCGCCGGCTCTAATCATGGGCGCCGCTGTGACCAACTTCCACCTGGCTGGCGCTGCGCCGCAGTTCGCCCAGGTTGGAAAAATGACATTGCACTCCACTCGTTGTGTGGCCTTTGGGGGGTTTCTTTGGAGCCTTTGGGAGGTTTCTTGAGGACATCTTGGGGGCCTCTTGGGGGCTTTTGGGGCCCCCTTGGGGGCCTCTTGGGGGCCTCTTGGGGGCCTCTTGGGGGCGTCTTTGGATGTATTGGGGCGCTTTTGCGCCGTTTCGCCCCTTCGGAGGCCGTCTTGGGGGCCTCTCGCGGCCGCCTTGGGGCCGTCTTGGGGTCCTCTTGGGCCGTCATAGGGGCCTCTTGGACCGTCTTGGGGGCCTTTTTGGGCCGTCTTGGGGTTCTGTTGGGCCGTATTGGGGCCCTTATGGAGGCTTCTTGTGGGTTGTTTTGGAGCGATTTGGGAGGCTGCTTGGGCCGCAAAGGCGAGAACGCTAACATATTACCAAACCCAAGGGACATCAATGATTTTGGCTTCTGGAGGCGCACTTCTGGGCGCTTTTGGGGCCCTCTTGGGCAGTCATTGGGGCTTTCTGGGCCCTCTTGGGGCCGTCTTGGACCGCCTCAGGGCCGTCTTGGCCCGCACACAGCCCATCTTGAGCCGTCTTGGCGCCCTCTTGGCCCCCCAAGAGGCCCAAGAAGTCGAGATCATCGATGTTCTATAGGTTTTGGTAGGATTTTGAGCCCCGGGAGGGGGGGCCACTTTGGTCCGCTCCTGTGGCGCCGCTCCCAGGGGGGGTTAGGGGGGGAAACATAATAATGTGACACAATGCAATATGTGGCAAGTATGCAATCATTGGATACATTGGGTGCGTTGCATTATCGCCTCCGCAGAAAACGCTGCCGCTCAGCACGTCGCCTCCGGACGTGGATTCATTGGTTTACGCCACAGTGCCGACCCCTTTGGGCGGCAGCGCTCGTCCCCCGCGTGGCCTGTCCGGACAGCCTGTGAGGCCCCTCTAGACACGTTTTGGAACCCTCTCAGGACCGTCCTGCCGTTACCCCGGGCCGTTGCTGTGGTTTTGGGGGCCTTCGTGGGGCGCCCGGAGGCCGTCGTGAGCCTTTTGGAGAGTCTTTGGGGGTGCCAGAGGTCGATCTTGGTAAAAAGCGCGATTCCAGCTGTAGGCTTGTTTCGCCTGCTTGGGGCCTCCCGGGGGGCTCTGCCGGATCCGCCCCGAGATCCCGGCCAGAGCGCGCTCCCAGGAGCAGGCTCGGGGATCTCGACGTTCGCCCCCCCCCCCCCCCGGCCTTGGCTTCCTCGTGCCGCGGGAAGCACACGACGGACGTCTTCTGTCAGGAGAGAAAGAAGGGCGCACACGTGCATGAACCCACGTTGGTCTCGAGAGTACGCATTGCGCGAACGTTCGTATTTTGCGGCCGGTCTCGCGGATTGGAGGGCCGTGTTCGTTCGCCCCCCGGGCCCTGCCGTCCCTGTGTCGCGTGGGAAGATCACGACGGACGGCGTTTGGCAATCTTCGGCCTTCGGTTGGGAGTCGAGTCTTTCGCGCGGGCCCAGGACCGGCAGACGACTCGTTCCAGAGCCTGCCGGGACGCTCTGGGAGCGTTCTGGCGCGCTCTGGCACGGCCTCGCGCTGGCCTCCA
This sequence comes from Prorocentrum cordatum, assembly GCA_963575745.1. Lineage (NCBI taxonomy): Eukaryota > Dinophyceae > Prorocentrales > Prorocentraceae > Prorocentrum > Prorocentrum cordatum. Next base: position 158,383 of record CAUYUJ010018691.1, on the reverse strand, counting down.
GAACCGCCGGATCTCAGAGATCCCCGATTTGCCCCGGTCCGATTTTGCCCTGGTCCTGTCTCCGTCTTCCGAGTCTGTCCACTGCAGTCCTGCCCTGACCTTCCAGAGTGTGCTCGAGCTGCCTCCAGCAAGTCCGCCACCGTGCCAGCGCAGCAGGCAGAAGGCTCGAGGTCTTGGTCGTGGTTCGTGTTCTGCCTCTTGGGCCCTTGTGGGGGCCGTCTTGGCGCCCTTTTGGGCAGTCTTTGGCTCCTTTTGGGCCGTCTTGGAGCTCTCTTGGGCCGTACTGGAGCTCTTTTGTGGGGCCTCTTGAGCCGTCCCGGGGTAATTTGGAGGGCTTTGGGGGCCGTCCTGGACCGTCGGAAACTCGAAACGGTGAGAACAAGACAAAGCACTGGGAAACCTAAAGACAATGAATGGTTTGTGCCTCTCGAGGCCCTCTTGGGAAGGCGGTTGGGGCTCTCTTGGGCCGCCTCGAAAGCCTCGTGGGCCATCTTGAAGCCATCTTGGGCCGTCTCGAGGCCAAAGTGGCCCGTCTTGGAACGATATCGGGTCGTCCTGGAGGCATCTCGGCCTCGGGAGGTCAAGTCTGTCGCATGTTGCTAGAGGTTGTAGCCTCGGGAAGAGGGGGTGTTGCACGCGGGAGGGCACGAGGAGGGGGGGGGCCTAGGAACATTACAGAAGCCCCGACAGCACTTGGCATTCTACACAGTGGCGGGAAATAACTATCAACTTATTTGGACTGCTTAAAACCTCGATTGGAACTTAGATGTTGAGGTTCTGTCTACATCTTACTTTCCAGCAGCCGTGGAATTGCTCAAGTTAATCAATCAGAGAAGAGGGGAAGCTCATGGTGGGAGGTGGGTTGGAAACTCGCATCAGACCCTGACCCTAATTGTAGCGATGAGGTTAGAGAGTCAGTCGTAGTTGCCTCTGACAGCTAGAGTACCAGGAGGTTAATCTTACCTGAGGCCAGAGTCGTTGGGTCCATCCTCTCTGTCCTCGAAGCTCAGGCAGGTGATCTTGGCCACTCCGTGCATGTCCAAATTGCTGCCCTCCGGGATCGTGATTGCGTTTTGGTAGTTACGTTCCCCTTGTCAAGGAACTGGCGCTTCTGAAGCCGACGGGCCCTGGCTTTGGTTGCGATCCAGCTGGCGCTGCCCTTACGAGCGTTCGCGACAGCCTAATGGTACAGATCTGCAAGCCAAGCCGCAGCGACAGTGACGTGTTTGTGGATCTGTGTGCGTAGTCAGAATGGGTGTGGTGTGCGCGCATGTTGGCATGGCGATCGCACCCTAGTTCCTAGTTGCTCTCTGACAGCATCGTGCCTGTGGGAAAGACACGGAGCTATGAATTCGGACATTTGGTCAGTTGCCTTGTCTGTCGAATCATGCATTGGGATGAGGCCAACTAAGATGACACATAATGTGCGCGAATTGGGATGCCCTGTTACACGGTGTCGCAAAACAACATCTTCGTTGCGCCTTCATTGCTATTGCCACGATTGCTGGCCTTGCTGTATCCACAGTTGTGACAGATGTTAGACGTGATTCAGTGTATGGGTACTCGTCGCGTCTTAATTTGTGTATCTGTGAGCATACTGCATGCCGACCTCACACCGAGCTTTCCAGGCCGACGAGCCCAGTCAACGTGCATTCTGAGGCGGGGGTATGCGGGAGTGTTTGAGGATCCAGACAGTATTTCGACGGCGACCGAGGGCGAATCAGAGAGACCCCGCACGTGCAGTGCTGGCGCGAATTCACGCAAAGCTTGGTTGTCTTCGCATCGAGGAGCACGGCTGCGTTACGCGACGCCTTGAGGGTTGAAAACACGTCAAGCTGTGCGCGCCCCTTGCTCGAGCCCTCCGAGGCCGTCCTCGGGCCCGCAGTCCTGGGTCCTGGGGCCACCTGGGACACCTCGCGGGGCCATTCTTGGGGCCGTCCAGGGCCGATCTTGGAGCCTCTTTCGGGCGATACGTCGTGGTGGGGCGACGAGAATGGGGGGGTGGGGGGGGGGAGAGAAAAGTGCACCTTTCGTGCCCGAAAGGAGCCCTGCAAACGCCGCCTGGGGTGGAAAAGGGGCACAGCGGGTGCACGTTTCTCCCCCCTCCCCCCCCAGTGCATCGGCGCCCCAATGCACGGGTCCACGCCCAGCTCCTGGGCAGTCCTGTCTCGGGGCGGTCCCGGGGCAGCTATGCCGGGCGCTCGCGGAGAGCGCGCGCCCCCCGCCCGCTGGCGCGCACCTCGCCGCGCGCGCGCCTCGCCGCCGCGCGCGCCTCGCCGCGCGCTGCGCGCGCGCACCGCCCGCGCGCAGGCGCAGCAGAAGGACCGCGAGCGCGCCACCGCGGAGGCCGAGGAGCGGCGGCGACTGCACCCAAGGGGGGGGGGCCGGGAGGGCGGCGGGCCCAGGCCCCGTTCGGGCCGGGGAGAGAGCACGGCGGGCGGCTGCTCCTCCTCCTCCTCCTCCTCCTCTCCTCCTCCTCCTCCTCCTCCTCCTCCTCCTCCTCCTCCTCCTCCTCCTCCTCCTCCTCCTCCTCCTCCTCCTCCTCCTCCTCCTCCCCCTCCCGGGGACAGGGAGCTCGGGATCGGGGGTGGACAGACCTCCGAATTACCCTGGCGCGTCGAGTCAGGAATCGGCCGTTTTCGGTTCGCGGGGGGGCGTCGCGGCCGCCCTGCTTGCGGGTGCAGGCCCGTGGGTTTCGGTCCCAGGCCGTTTTCACGAAGGGGAGGTTTATGAAAGGGAGGTTTGTCCAACGCCGGCATGAAGAGAGCACGGCGGGAGGCTGTTCGCCGTCTTCGGCCTCTGGAGGCCCTTGCCGGGCTTCGGGGCCGTCAAGAAACGACTCATGGGGGGGGAGGGCGGCAGAGGGCAGGGGAAGCGACAACGACGTCAGCGTAAAAGCTGGGAGGTGCGCGCGGATTCCTCGGATCTGCGCTGGGGCCCCTTGGTGGCGCCCCGGCGCCGCCCCTGACGCGCTCCGCGCGCCAGGGAGGAGGGTCCAGCGCCGATCCGAGAAATCCGCGCGGACCTCCGAGTTTTTATGTTGTTGTCATTGTTTGCTCCCCTAGAAGGGGCGAGCTTCCTCAGAAGGCCCAGAATCTAGGCCTCCCAGATGGAGTTCGAGATTCGAGCAGATGGGGTTGGAGGATCGCTCCGCATCGCCGATGCATCGACGATGTGGCTCGATGTGGAGCCAGAGTTTCTCCACGCCGATGGCGCCGATACACCCCTGACGTCGCCGATGCATCGCCGACGCGTCACCGATGCGTCGGCGATGCATTGGTGATGTGGCGCGCCCCCACGACCCCATATACTCGGACCCCATCTAGGAGGGCTCCACAGAAAGACTCGGGTCTTCTGAGAAGCTTTCTGAGCCTTCTCCAGAGCCGTAGGAGGGCTTCTCGGAAGGCCAGAGGGCTTCTGGGAAGCCCAGCCGCCTTCTCGACAGTGCTTACCCCTTCTCGGACGCCTGGTGTTTTTGTTCCGTCCTAGCTCGGCTCCTCGGCGGTTCGCCGGAACAATCCTGGCAGCCCCAGAACGTCCTCGGCGAGGCGCAGCTTCAGGAGGGGAAAAACCACACAGACACAATGAATCGTCGATTTTCAAGACAATATGCGAAAATATGGGAAGTGAGGGGAAGACAAAAACCCAGGAAATGTGTGAAAATAGATGGATTTGTTTCATTTGTGTGTATTTATTTGTGTGTCCTGGGGCCCCTTCACAGATGCTGGAAAAGCGCCCCGAGGCTGGAAGACCGTTGGAAACCGACGAAGACACGTAGGAGAACAGCCAACTCCCCCGCCTCGGCGCGTCGCCTGGAGGAGCGGCTCGCGGACGAGCTGCAGAGGAGGAAGGCGGAGGCGGCGCGGGAGGACGCCCAGCGCCGCAGGATCGTCGACAGCTCCGAGGAGCTGCGGGCGCTGAAGCAGAAGCTGAAGGTTCCCTTGGGGGCTGCGCACGACTTTTCGCCAAAATCGGCCTGCGGGGAGCAGTGCCAGGTAGAGCAAGGCACCTTCCGACAGGGCTCTAGACCTGAACCGAGGTTGTTGGTGATTTCGTGGGCCGTTTTCGTTGCGACTCCGTTTTGCAGCAAAGGCGGAGTGGAGACAAGAGTTTGGGAAAACGAGCACAATACGAAAACGAAACACAGCGTTCAGGTTCAGCCCTGCATTCAGATACAACGAGGCAGTTCCAGATCAGCCGAGGTAGCTCCAGATCGATCTCCAGGGGGACATGGCAGCAGGTCGGGGACGCTCCAGCGCAGCGAGCGGCGGCAGAAGAGTCGTCGGGCCACGAGCGAGAGGTCGCCGCGAACGAGCGCGGCAGGGCCGTGCAGCTGCTCGGCCAGCAGGCCCGGGAGGAGGAGGAGCGCCAGCTGGAGGCGCGCGCGGTCACCGAGCAGGAGTTCACCACCCACCAAACCACCCCAACCCAACCCGAAGGCCTCAATTTGCCCTCCATTTCCAGAGAACACATATGGAGCCCGCACCCCCCCCAACCCGCAATTCGGGTCTTCGGGTTGGGTTGGGGTGGTCTGGTAGGTAGTCAGGAGTCCCACCGCCTCCGCGAGCTCGAGGCCAGGGCGCGCGCCGAGGACGAGCTGGTGCAGAGGCGCCGGGAGGTGATGGCGGCGCAGCAGGACCTCGGCGTGCACGTGGGGGTGGCCCTTCGCCGGAGGGGCCCCTGTCCGAGGCGGGGATCTGTCCAGAATCACCCCCTGGGGAAGCGAGCTGCGGGGACCTCGGCAGGTGTCGGGGTGCGCATGCAGTCCACGCAAAACGTGAGGATGAGCGACGTTCCACTGTTACCCCTGCATCTTTCTACTCTGCCCCATCCTTGGCCACGTTCGCTGGCCGCGCCCCGCTCGAAATGTGTCGACATGGCATTCCAAGGCCCCTGCATCCTTATCGTGCATCCTTCTTACACACGTTGACTATGCTTCCGGGCCCTCCGGGGCCGAAGTAGATCCACGCCCGCCGCGGTCCCAGGACGTCCATTCCCAGGCGGTGTACACGGACATGTCCCCGAACCTCGCGCTCTAGGGCGCGGCTGGACCGTTTTCGGGCGTGCTCGTAGGTCCTTGGTGATTGTCCTGCCTTGGGATGCGTTCCAGCAGCTGCGCCTCGCCGAGCGCGTTCCGTTTGTGCCCGGATTCGCCCCGAGCGGCCGCGAGATATTCGAGTTTTGGCTTGGAAGCCGAGTGCTTTTTCGCCAGAACGGCCTTTGGTGCGCGGCTTTCGGGGAGCACCAGGGGGCCAACAGTAGGTGCATCGGGTCAGAAATCGGCCTGCCAGCAGATGCCCCATAGAAATGTCGCATCCCATGGTGAACCCACAGAAGCCCTGCGACACCTCAGGAGTCCAAGATCGACGCAGAAAGTGCCCCCAGATTTCTCCTAGCAAGATTTCCGACCGCAAATGCCCACTGTAGTTCAAGCGTGCAGGCCCGTCCGTGCCCTCGCATCGCATGCGACGATCGGCATGCCTGGCTCCAAATCCACACATGCGATCTCTGAGTTTTTTCAGTACCTGTTCCCTGGAAGTCCCGACCCTTTCCCCATGGGCGGGCTCTTCACCCCGAGCCGCTGCTCGACGGTCCCGGGGCCCAGCGAGGGCCCGCGGAGGCCGAATGCACGGCTAATTTTTTGTTGTTGTCCGTCGCTTTGGTGTTCACGACGCGAGCAGGTTGAGGAGGCCTCGGGCCGCTGCTGGGGGCGCGCAGCGGATCGCGCTCCGCGCGTCGCGGCGCCTGTGCCGGAGGTGCGCCCTGCTCTCCGGGGCTGCGGCCCGACGGCGCAGGGAGGACCCCGCCCCTCGCGCCGCGGGGCGCGGGGCGCGAGGCGGGGTGACCCCCCGGGGCGGGGTCGGGTCGCACGCAGCGCTCGGCCGGGCCGCGCAGCAGAGGTCACACCCGCGCTGGGTCGCTCTCCTTGCCTGGCATCGCTCGGACGTGCGCATTTTTCCTTCGGCGAGGGCCATCGAGGAGCATCCTTGACCACTTGGCGGAAAAACCACGCACGAAACCGACAAAAACACAGGGAATGGACGTCCGAGCGATGGCCAGCTTGCGTGCCGCCGCCCAGGAGCAGATCACCGAGAGGCAGCGGTCGGGGCAGCAGGCGGCCCAGCTCCTCCAGGACAGGGCCGACGTCGAGAGGCTGGTGGCCCGGGTCGTCGAGCAGGACGAGGCCGAGCAGGCCGGGAGTGCCGATGCCTCCTCCTCCGCCTCCTCCTCCCTCCTCCTCTCCTCCTCCTCCTCCTCCTCCTCCTCCTCCTCCTCCCTCCTCCTCCTCCTCCTCCTCTCCCTCCCTCCCTCCTCCTCCTCCTCCTCCTCCTCCAATCCCTCCTCTTCTCCTCCTCCTCCTCCTCCTCCTCCTCCTCCTCTCCTCCCTCCTCCTCCTCCTCGACCTGGAGGGATGCTCCGTGGGTTTTCTGGGAGGGTGCCTCGCCGCCTCCTCCTCCTCCTCTCCTCCTCCTCCTCCTCCTCCTCCTCCTCCTCCAATTCCTCCTCTCCTTCTCCTCCTCCTCCTCCTCCTCCTCCTCCAGCCGCCACCCTGGCACGAGACCACCAGGGGTGGCCAGCACGCGGCGGCCATGTGACCCGCCGAGGCGATTGCGAGGATACCGCGATGGCGCGGTCCGTGGGCCAATGGGTATTGCGTCTCATGGGCTTCAACCCGATGTTCGCGACGGGCCAGCGGATGCAGGAGATTGCATTGAGCTGCAGCAACATGGATGCGGTGCTGCTGGCGGGCACACAGGCCTCATCCAGACGGGCATCGGAAGTGTTGTGCCGAAAGATCGGCAAGCGCGTGGTGCTTGAGGCGGAAGCAGGGGTCGGCGCTTTCACCAACCGTTCGACGGGATGCGCATTGATGTTGGGCTCGAAGTTCCGTGAACAGCACATATGCCAGACCTGGGCGAGTCCACAGGGCGCTGAAGGCCGAGCACTAGCAGCACGAGTGAAGAATGGACAGCTCGACCTGGCATTCATTGTGATGTACCTGCCCCCGCAACCCCGCCACGCCCGCCTCGTCCCCCACTACAAGACCACCGTCCAGCTGGTTGCCGAGTGGTACGATAACATCCTCCAGTGCCTGCCGAGCAGGTGCACGCCGCTGGTGTACGTGGACCTGAACGACGGGCAGGGGATCAGCCGTATTGCGGGGCAGTGGTATCAGATGGAGTCTTCCTCTTTGGGCCCTGGGCGGGCTCGAGAACAGAGGCGTGGAGGAGCGGGAGAGTTGTTTCGATTGGCGAATGAGCGCCACCACATGTTCACGGTGAATTCGAGAGGCGCAGAGCTGGAACACATTTTTTACGGTTCGACGGGAGGGAGCAGCTGTATTGACTACTTTTTTGTACCCGATGGCATGATCGACATGGTCCATCGATTTTCTCCATTACGAGGGCTGGTTGCTGAACTCCAAGCATTCCGAGGGGCCCCGCCGAAAGATCACATCCCCATATACATGGAGCTGCATGGCTTGAGATTATCAGAGGATGGAGAGACACCTTCACTCCACCACATGTATTGGAATCAGGACGACATGATGAGATGCCTGCGAAATGGTGACAGACGAGCTGAATTCCTGGAGGCGGTCGAGGCCAGCCTGTCAGATAGCGAGGACACGTGGAGAGCTCTGCTGCAGCACGGACGGCCTGATGAGTTGTTCAAGCACCTGGACGACACAGTGGTCAGTGCGGGGCAGCAGTTTTTCAGCCACACCGTGTCCAACGACCCGACGTACAGGCAGGAGGCCATGGAGCGTACCGCACTCCTACGTGAGCGGGCTCGTGTTCGTCGTTCGCGTCTTGGTATGATCGAGGATTCCACAGAGTTGCAGGAATGTGAAGCACGCTTGAGAAATCTCAGTCAATCGCTACGTAGACAGCGACAAAAATATCAAAGGGAAAGGCGGACCGCCCTTCTGGAGGAGATCGGGGAGGCGTGGCAACATCGCCGCATGGCCGAGGCTATGCGTTTGTCCAGGAAAGCAGCCAGATGTCGGCTCGGGCCGAAACGACGGGACGGGCGACTTCTACGGGGAGGGCTTTTCTCTGAGGATACGCTCCTGGAACACTGGGCCCAGCAGGGCTGCGAGGGGAGAGTGCCGGCACGCAAAATCGATTTCGACGCCTGGATGGAGACAGCCCCTGCAGGGGAAACGCCTTACGTATCAGTGGAGGATTGCGAACTCGCACAACAGGACCAGTGGAGGGTGAGGAAATACTTTCGGTCTGCCAGCAAAAGGAGAGTGGTACCATCGGGGGCCCCGCCAGCGGAGCTCTGGCTGATGCGCATGGACCCGTCGAACAACATTGACACCACGCACATGGGGGTAGGATGCAATCGGGAGGCTCCAGAGATGAAGCTGTTTGGGAAGATTCTTGAGGGAGGATTTCGGAATATTCGGGCAACCAACAGGACACCGCTGAGATGGCGCGCCAGCTCGGGTGTTCAGCTCAGGAAGAACGCGAAACCAGGCCCAGTGGGCCGACGTGCGGTGCACGTCCTCCCGACCCTGGGGGAAGCCTTCTACGCGGGCCTCCGTCGAGCCCCTCCCATGGTCATCGAGCGCGGATTTTGTTCAGGCCGACGGCGCGAGGGGGGGATTTTAGTGGTGCAGCTGCTGTGCTGGCGCCTCCGACGCGCGGGCCATTCGTTCGCTTGCACGCATAAGGACATGACGAATGCATGTGCGAGTGGGTCTTGGGGGGAATTACAACAACCAGTGGATAGTCACGCCGAGCCGCGCAATGTTGACTTGTGTATCCAACGTTTTCGATGCAGTGTTATTTGGTTGGAGACGGTGGAGGGAGGAGTATGCGTCCAGACGGGGGAGGGCGGCGCGATGGGGGGCCCCTTCATTGTCGAAATCTTTAGGGGCACCTTCTCGCGACCCATCCTGCAGCGGCTTCGAAGGCCGAGGGAGTCTGATCCATCAGCCGCGGGTCTTGTGGCCAGATGGAAAGAATTAAGAGCGGACGTCGGGGGCTGCCTGTGCGCCGACGATATTCGCCGTGCGCACGTTGCCTCTCCCCATCATACGGTGGGGCAGTTTTTTCGGTCCTGAAGCAGGCTGATGAGGTGTTATCGGGGGAGTCGGCTGAGATAGGTTACGCCCAGAACGTTTCCAAGCAGGCGGTTCAGCTTTGTTTTCAGGGCCCAGGGGCTTTACAGTGTAGACAGTGGGCACGAGGGCGGGGACGTGAGCAGATCTCAGGACAGTTGAAGGAGGATGTGTGCTACCTCGGGCCGGAAATCAACATGTTGCAGTCTGCGACGGTGGAGATCCGTCGACGGGTTCAGGCGACGGCCGAATCCTATTACTCCCTGGGGCAGATTTGGACCCTGGAAGTGCCGTTCCGCTGGAAGCGGACGCTGTTTCTCAGCTTCGCGCAGAATGCGGCGCTGACGGGATTAGAACCAATTCTGTTGACGCCTCGACATTATCGCGAACTCGACTCGTTGATGGCTCGATACGGGAGGAGGGCGTTACAGGGAAAGGCGGCGACGACGGTGCGCAGCACGGACGCCGACGACGTCAACGTTCAACGGCGCATTCGATCGTGGTCGAATCGGAAGGTGAGACAGCATTGGCGTCTAGCTAGTGCGGAGACGGAGATGCTGGTGAGACGCTTGGGATGGCATCGGAGCTGGGCCCTTTCCCCCACCAATCACGCTCAGGAGCTATGTCTTCTATCCGGGACCCTGGACCTGGACGAGGGGGGCAAACCGATGATTGGCCGCAGGGTTGCCCCGTCTAAAGCGCATCCGTGGCTACTTCGAATGCATGCTGATTTTCGACGTGCGTCGGAACTCCTTGACGAAGGAGGAGTCTGTGCACACCTTGCGCTTTACCCTGGCGACCTCGCCGATGAAGAGCATCGCGAGTTCTGGATCCGAGCGGACTTCGCTGAAATAAGGTCTCGGGAGCTCTCGATGACGGTACCCCCCATGGGCCACCTGGAGGAGGAGGAGGAACAGCGGGCGGCGGAGTCTGAAGGAGAGGACGGACAGGGACATCATTGGAGCTGCGAGTGGGTCACGGAGGAGGGCGGTTTATGTGCACAACGGTTCCAGACTAGAAGGGATCTCATGAATCACATGCGTCGCAGGCACAAAGTTCACAATCTAAGCTCTACGGTGACTCCTACAAACATATGCGTTGTATGCCGACGGACCTTCGCCAGCCAGTCAAACGCATACAAGCGCCTCCAGAGAGCCCTGCTGAGCGGATCATGTCCCACCCGTGGTTCGGCAACATTCTCGGAGGTCCAGATCCCGTCGTCGTTGGGGTGTACGGTATGTGACTACATGGCGTCTGACTTGAATGACGTCTGCAGCCATTTGGCCACAAGCCATCTTCCAGTGGCAGTCGACCCGGCGCTGCACGAAGCTCACGGTCACGAGGAGGGCACTTTCCAGAGTGATGAGCGAGGAAGGGTCTCTTCCCAAGCCTGCCTGGATGGCGGGCCTGTCATCCGCCCCCGCGGCCAAGAAGGGGCGCAGCAGCGCCCGCGACGAGGCCCGCAAGGTGGCAGGAGGCGCCAACGCATTGCAGAATCTGGTGCTCATCCTGGCCAAGCTCGTCCTCGCAGACAGCCGCGCGATCGCGGAGCTCAGCAGCACGGCGCACCGCGCGTGCGACATCAGCGCGGACGCGAACTTCGCCGTCGAGAACGAGAACGCGGGCCAGCAGTACAACGACCAGTCGCAGGAGCTCAAGGCCAAGCAAAAGGCGGGGGAGCAGGTCGACTTTCAGAGCCGCGGACCGCCGTACGTGTCCATTTTCACGCAGGTGATGATGTGGGCCGCCAGCCTACAGGGGAAGGAGGGAGTCGCCCAGGAAAAGTGGATGGGGGAGGTCAAGGAGTTCTGGGTGGAGAGGCTCTCGAACATGACGATCTCAGAGGTTGGATGTCTGGTGCTGCACTGGCAGTGGAAACGCAACAAGGGGAAGCAGCAGAACGAGCAGGCTCGTGGGAGGCTCATCTACGCGATCGACCAAGCTCATCCTCTGGACATCGCGACGGTGTCGATGATCGAAGGCATTCTGAAGAGCGTCGGGGCAGAGAGGAAGATCGGCCCAGCACTTCGGGGCCCGCTCGAGAGGGATGCGTCGAAACTCTTGTCAGAGCTCACCAAGGCGTAGGTAGTAGCAACAGCGGTAGTCAGGTAGCACAGCGCCCTTCGAATTCATATGAGAGACGTTCCTCCATGAGTCATCGCGGTGTCAGAAGCGTCGAGAACTTGCGGGGTAGTTCGAGGTTGGCTGAGCTTATTCGGGGAGGAATTGTCCCTGAGAGTGTTTTGGACCCAAGTCCCCCCCCAGTACCCACCGCCTATAGCCCAGGAGTCTCCACCACCCCGACGGTTTTGAGGGAGGGGAGGCACCCGAGGCAGAAAGGCACGGGGAAGGGTAAGAAGGGCAGAGGTCGGTAGTAATCCCAGGTCCCCAACGTGGGCCCCCCGTAGGTTGCGTGCCGTGAGGGGGTGCTTGCGGGGGCGGTGCGGCGTCCGTCGTGTGCCACGGGCCGCACTAGATGGTTTGGCGAACGTATTCGCCCCCCAGAGTTCCCCCTTGTAAAGGCTGGCAGGCTGTTGCATAGGGCGGCACGAGGCCACAGAGACGAACTCCCAAGGGCCCGATCCCGATCCCGATCCTCCTCCTCATTCCTCCTCCTCCTCCTCCTCCTCCTCCTCCCTCCCTCTGTCCTTGTCCTCCTCCTCCTCCCTCCTCCTCCTCCTCCTCCTCCTCCCTCCTCCTCCTCCTCCTCCTCCTCCTGCTCCTCGACCTTGGGGGGGGGGGCGGAGGGGTGCTCCGTGGGTTCTCTCGGAGGGTCCCCGTCGCCGCGGGAGGAGGAGCTGCAGCAGCTGCGCCCGCCTCGCCGCGGTAATTTACCTTCTCCCCCGGGCTGCCCCGCCGCAGCGTCCCGGTGACCTCACAGGGGGAGGCCCGCGTGATGACCCTTCTCTCCCTCCTCTCCCTCCTCTCCCTCCTCTCCCTCCTCTCCCTCCTCTCCATCCTCTCCCTCTCCTTCCTCCCCCCCCCCTCCCCGCCGGCGGCTTCCCCTGCCCGGGGCCGCATGGAGTCCCCGCGGCGGCCAGAGGCGCCCCCCCCCACCGGGGGGCAGCGACCAGCAGAGAGCAGGCGTCGGGTGCCCCCCAAACGCTGCGGTGACCACACCGTGCGGTGAGTCGTGGGGATTCGGGGTCACCGCACGGTTTTGGGACTCCAGGGTCGATCTCCGAGGAGGTCTCGGGCGACAGGGGCCTCCGGGGTCCCAAGGCCGTGCGGTGACGGACCGTGCGGTGAGGTCCTCGGGGGGTTCGAGGTCACCGCACGGTATGTCGCCGCACCGTTTCGGGAGTCCAAAGATGACCCGAGAGCCACCGGGCGTCCAAGACGAGGGGGGTGAGTAACTTAGGGTCGGGCGACGAGAGCTAGACACGTGCGCGCGACGCGGCCCGAAGCTACGCGCATTCCGACTGCAGGCAAAACGTATATTCATATCCATTGCGTCTTGGATGTTTTGGGAGGGGGCGCCAAAAAAGGCCGAGGCGCAGTGGACATGGATGAACATCTGGCCTCTCGAGGGCAGATGTTTTGCCGTGTCCTCTGCGAATCTGATCTCTTAGGAAAGGAGCCAGGCACTCCAAGACGCAATGTATACAGATCCTGCCCGCACCGATCTGGGCCGACCTCTGGGCTCGGTGCTGACTTCAGCATCGTCTAACCGTTCCGCTGAGTTTTCAATGAAAGCCTTAGATTCCACCAGAAACGTGTTTTTGTGCGATGGGCGCCCATTGGTGACGAATTTGGGAGTGATTGTTGGACGGTTGGCTCGAGGCGTGTGCCGCTATTTGCCATTCATCGGCTGCCGTTGTTTGCCTCTATTTGCCGCTCATCTGCCAACTTCCAACTGAGATATGCCTCCATAACCGAATCACGAAACGATCCCCATCCCTCGGGGGTGGACAGAACCCCCAACAGTGACACGTCGATTAGTGAATTGTCCGTTTTCGGTTCTCGAGAGGGCGCCGTGGCCGTTATTTTCCAGGCTTGCGCCCGCCAGGTTTGGGCCCGAGGTCGTTTTCACTAAACCACGTTTTACGAAAGGGAGGTCTGTCCATCCCCGAATCCCCACTGGTCCGTAGCATCTCGGCCCCACCAGCCCCACCCCCCCCATGTGGGCTACACAGGCCCCGCTACACCCAAGGGAGAAAGCATGTGGTCCAGGGCTTGGGCCCGTGCCCCTCTTCCCCAATGCCAGTCAGGGCTCTTGAGACTCAGGAGGGAAAAAACACAGACACAATTAATCGTCGACTCCCAGGAAAATATGGGAAAATATGGGAAGTGACGGGGAAGACGAAAACCAGGAAAATATGATAAAATATGGGGAATCCTGTTATTTGTGTGTATTTATGTGTGTGTCTCATGGCCCCTTCACCAATGCTAGTCAGGGCTCTTGAGACGAGGCTCAATGCAACCGGGGGTCAGTCAGCGCGCCGGATCTTGCAGGATCCTTCAGGGCCAGGGCGCACGGACCCGGGCGTGGTTGCAGGATCCTGCAGGATCTTGCAGGATCCCGCGAGGCCTGACTGAGCCGGGTATGGGTCTACCCAGGTCAGAAGATCCCCGAGCTAGTGGGATAACCCCCCCCGATGGGTCCCTGCCTCCTGTTGTTGTTTGGTGGTGCTGCTGTGGGGCCTTCGTGGGCGTCTATTCTTCGGGGCTCGTGCCGCGTGCGCTGAACCCTCGTCGTCGTCGTCGTCGTCGTCGTCGTCGTCGTCGTTGCAAATCCCATCTGCGGGTGGCGAGGGACCGGCGGGGCCCAGGGGCTCATGCCATCTGGGGGGAGCCCGCGGGCCCAGAGCACGGGAACGTAGATTTATGTCGGGCGTGTCCCCCTACAGGGGGATTTTCGACGAAGAATTTTAAATACCCCCACAAATTGTCAAGAAAGGCAGAAAAATATTCAAAAAATAGTCCCCAGACTATTTTTGGATTATTTTCGAATATTCTTTACGTTTTTCGAAGATCCCCTTGTAGTGGGACAGGCCCGACTTAAACGTAGATCCGGGTGTCGGCCAGCGTGACCAAAGCCATGCCAGCGGGAACGTTTGACTTGTCGGCCTCCATCGGATGCCCAGGGCCGTCAAATAAAGACTCGGGATGCAGAAACAGTTCATGAGGAGAGGTGGGCATCTCTTGTGTCCCGCATTGCGAAACACATCACGACGCCGGGTCCGGGGGAGGGTCGAGGAGATGGGATGCGGGAGTCGGTGGTTTTCCATGCAGCGGCCGAGGGGCGGGCGGCGGAAAGGAGTCCAGTCACATTCGGTTTAACTCGCCTTTGCGCCTCCGAGGGTTCGGTTGAGAAGTGCGCACAGCTGATCCTGGCAGGCCCAGAGGCAGCGGAAGCGCGAGGAGACGGCCCGGCTGATGGAGGAGGCGCGGCACGACAGGGAGGCCCGCAGGGAGGCCGACGCACGCCTCGCCGAGGCCGAGCGGGCCGACATCGAGGCTTTCGAGCGGCAGAAGGGCGACTTCCAGGCTCGGAGGGTGCCGACGATCCACCTGCTCAGAGGAGGGGGGCACGTGTTCGAGGCGGGAAAGTCATCCATGACCCCCGCCTATAGAGGACCAATCGTCGGGGACCGCGGCGGCAGGCGGTGGATCTGGGCAGATTCGGGCCCCGGGGGGAACTGAAATGTATCCAGATCCACTGCCAGCTGGGGCGCCAGGACGATGGTTCCCAGGCGGTGGATATGGATACATTCCCGCCTCGCAGCGTGGCGATACTTCTCAGGAGGGGAAAAAGCAGACAGAAAAAATTAATCGTCGATTCCCTAGAAAATATAGGAAAATATGGGAACTGGGGGGAAGACAAAAACCCAGAACATATGGGAAAATATGGGGCATCTTTTTATTTGTGTGTCCTGGGGTCCCTTCAACTTCAGGTCGACGAACCCCAGAAAGGCACAAGCATGCTTGCTCGGAGGTCTGCGCGGATCTCTGAAGTCGGCACCGGGCCTCTGGCGCCGCTCCCGGCGCGCTCCGCGCCCCAGGGAGGGGGGTCCAGCGGCCGATCGAAGACGTCCGCGCGGACATCCGAGAACTTACTTTGTTAGCGAATGTAATTGGTTTTAGGGTTTTAACAAATGGTCGCAGCCACGCAGAGGGCGTGCGTAGCGACGCCCCAAGTGCTCGGTCTCCAGTACTTCTACGTGGCGGCGCCCCCTCAGGCACGCAGAGGGCACGTGTGGCGACGGGGGCGTCGCCACGCAGAGCTTCTAAAGACCAAACATTTTGTAAACCAATTGCTTCCACTACTAAAGTATGCTTGTGCAGCTGTTCTCTCCTTTAGTCGGATGCGACTCCTGGGAGGTCAAACTCAGAATCGGCGCTGGTGTGTCCCCAATCGGGTCGAAGCCCGATGAATCCTGCTCAATCTGGCTTCATGCAGTTTAGTCCAGCTTAAACTGGCTGGAATCGTTCTGCCGAAGACCTCCCAAACGTTGTGTCCCAAGATTCTGCTGCCGCGACGGCTAGATTCGCCTTGAAATTGTGGTCATAACGCTCCCCGGGAGAGGTCCGAGGAGCAGCGGTAGCGCTACCGCCCTGCTTCCTCGGCACGAAGTAAGGAGGGGCGAAGACCGACAGCCGTTACTTACGATCCACTTAGCACACAGCTCGCTGTCGGTGCCGCCGCGGCCGTTGTCCACTTGAGACAGAAGGCCGCCTGCCCCACTCTCGGTGTTTCGGACCCAGCTCCCAGGAGGTCAGATGCAGCAGCGGCGCTGGTACATCCGTAGTCGAAACAGGCTTTAGGCCGGCAGAGTCCAGGCTGATCCGGCTCAAATCTGTGGGCGAGTCTGGCTCGATCGTGTTTCGCAAGCTGTTAGTTGTCATGACAAAGGCCTCGCAGAAGTGGACTATTTCCCTTGAACCGGTTTTCGCCCGAAAATCTGGCGCCAAATTCCCGTCGTGACTTCGTCACGACGCGAGGACGTCAGGGCCTGGGGTTTAGCAGTCCTTCCCCAGACCTCTTCTGGGGAATCTGCTGGCCAGAATTTCCTGGCGGATCCCACCGTGGCGCCCGCAAAGGGCGAACAACAAGTTGTAATTGCGGTCCTCGAACCTCGAACAGCGCTTGCTTGGGTAACGCTGGAGCGATGCAGGAAAGCGGGGTCCCTTGGCATCGCTCGGACGTGTGCATTTTTCCTTCGGCGAGGACCATCGAGGAGCATCCTTGATGATTTGGCGAAAAAGCCACGCACGAAACCGAAAAAGCACAGGGAAGGGACGTCCGAGCGATGGCCAGTGCAGGAAAGCGAGGTCCTCTGCGCCGACACTCTTTTGTTGAAAACTGCCCGCGCAAGGTCGCGCGACAGCGCCCTCACTTCCAGTGGCGTGCCGCGCTGGCGGCCGGGGTGAGCCACCGCGGAGGGCCCGTGCAGAATCGTCGCTCCTTTGCTGCCAGGCATCGTGCCGTTCCCGTCTCGACCCACTTCGGGCGACCAGCACAGGCGCGCGTGGCGGAGGAGAAGGCGCGCCGCGAGGCGGAGCGGGAGCAGCAGGCGCAGGCGGTGCGCGAGCAGGTGGAGCAGCGCCAGCGGGAGGCGGACGAGCAGCGGCAGGCGACCCGGCGACCCCGAACGTCGGCACGTCGGGCGGGCGCGTCTCTCCGGGCGGGGTGCGGATGGGAGGCCACGTGCATGGACTCGGCGGGAAGATCCGAACCCTGCCCTCGCCGTTCCACGATGCAGGCAACTGGATCGGCGGCGAAGGCAGGCGTCGGAGTTCTCGTCGAACGCGTGACGGGTGACCGCACCGCGTGTGGTGAGCCAGTGGGGATCCCGGGGCACCGCGCGGTGCTGGGGCTGGAGCCGGCCTCCGAGGATCTCTCGAGCGGCTGGGCTCCAGCCTCGGAAGCCCCGCGCCCTTCCGTCACCACATGGTCTTCGGGCTCTGGATAGGACGGGAGCGAGTCGCTCCAGTCGGAGGGCACCAACTATACACCCACACCGATCCTGGCCCAGGATCACCCTGGGCCCAGGATCGGTGTATGTGCCTTCTTGCGCAAGGCAGGAGGGCGTATACACCGATCCTGGGCCCTGGGTGATCCTGGGCCAGGATCGGTGTTGGTGTATAGTTGGTGCCCTCCTATCTCAGAGCGTTCCAGAACGCTCTGAGGAGGCCGCGGCGCCCGATGCATCCTCCAGAGCCGCCACGTCTCAGAGAGCTCCGGCCTGCCCCAGGCGTCTGGGGAGCGGCGCTGGGCCCCCCCTGGCGGCGCCTCCAGAGCCGCCCCTGGCGCGCTCCGCTCGTCGAGGATGGGGGGGGGGGTCGGCGGCGATCCGAGCACTCCACGCGGGGCTCCGAGAGAAAGTAATTATTGAGCCTATGTTTTCGTTGCTCCTCTGAATCGGGCACGCGTTTGGCGACTCTGGCGTCGTGAGGACTCCCCTACGTTGCAGCGATGCCGGCTGTGATTCCAACTGGCGTGCGCTTGTAGGTGTCCCGTGCCGGCACGCTCCGGGGCTCAAAAGTATGCCACCATTGCCTCCTTTACCCACTCCCTCTGCCAGGAAAGAGTGGAGGAAGAGGCTGGAGGAGTGGAGGGGGATGAAGGTAGTGGTGGTGGTGTATCGAAGACGCCTACGGCGAATCACCGCCGCCCCCTGCCTTTTTGGAAGCGCCTATGTGGCCGAACGTTGAGGCCAGACCTGCCAAGCTATCGGACCACGTGTTCCCCGAATCGGTTTGGAAAGCCTTCGGGGAACACGTGGGCATCTTGAAGGTCATCTTGGCCGTCTTGGAGGCCTCTTGGGCAAGCTTTGGGCGATCTTTGGGGCTTTTTGGGCCGTCTCGGGCCAGCTTCGAGCCAACTTCGGCCATCTTGGTGGGTTCCTGGCACGTCTGAAGCCGTCGGAAGCCGTTTGGGGGGCCTCTATGGGCCGACTTGGGGCCCGCTTGGAATGCTCCAGGGCCGTCTTGGAGGCCATCTTGGGCGTCTGGGAGGCCATCTTGGGCGTGTTGGAGGCCTCTTGGGCCCTCTTGGGGCCCTCTAGGGGCCATCTTGGAGGCCACTTGGGCCATCATGGGGCTCTCTTGGGGGCCTCTTGGGCGATCTTGGGGGCTTCTTGGGCCGTCTTGAGCCGTCGGAGAGCCGAAAAGGCGCAAATGCCAAAATCCTTCAAAAACCAAGGGAAAATCAATGATTTTGGCCTCTTCGGACTCTCCTGGAGGACCTCTTGGAGGCCTCTTGGGCCGTCTGGGAGGCCTCTGGGGGGCCTCTTGGGCCGTCTTGGGCCGTCTTGGACTCTCTTGGGCCGTTTTGGAGGCCGTCTTGGACCATCTCGGGCGGACTTGGAGGCCATCTTGGGCCATCTTCGCGATTTTTTGAGGATGTCCCGAGCGAAACGGCCGTTTTTGGGCATTGAGAGATGGGTTTTGGGGCAATTTGCGGGTGGCCGGCGGGACGGGCCGAAGCCCACTGGGGAGTTCTTTTAGAAAAAGAACCAAAACCAAAACCTGAAACGTCCAGCACGCCGTGCACCCCTGCAAGCAGGGGGCGGCGGATCGAGTGGCATTCGGCCCATCCCGCCACCGCGCCTGGGTTGTTGGTATAAAGCCTGTTGCATGGTCGTTGGGATCTCGTAGTGGCCTCTCGAGGGCCTCTAAGGGGCAGTGTCGCAGCCTCCTGGAGGCCGTTTTGTGGCCTCATGTCAGAGCCCCGAATCATCAGGGGTAACTCGGGTCAGGGCTAACTCGGGTTCGTTTTTCGGGAGTCCGAACCCGACTTATCCCGGGCCCGAGTTACCCCGGATATTTCGGGCGTCCAGAGCCCCGAATCATCAGGGGTAACCCGGGTCAGGGCTAACTCGGGTTCGTTTTTTCGGGACCCCAAACCCGAGTTACCCCGGACCCGAGTTACCGGGATAACTCGGGCGTCCAATCTAAGGGGCAGTTTCGAAGCCTCCTGGAGGCCGTTTTGTGGCCTCGTGGGCTCTCTTTCGGGCTGGGGCCTCTCGGGGGCCTGTGGAGGGCCTCCGGGAGCCTCTCGTGCGCCTCTTGGGGGCCTCCTGGGGGCCTCTTGGGGGCGGAAGGCTCGGATGTTCGGTTCGCGTTCCCTCTCTTGGGCCCCTTTGGATCAGGAGGGGAAAAACACACAGACACAATGAATCGACGATCCCCTAGGAAATATGGGAAAATATAGGAAGTGGGGGGGGAACATATGGGAAAATATTGGGAATCTGTTTATTTGAGTGTATTTATTCGTGTGTCCCAGGGCCCCTTCATTGGAGCCGCCTTGGGGCCAGGCCGTCTTGGGCGCCTCTTGGGGCGCCTCGGGGCGCTCTTGGGCCGTCTCGGGGCTCTCTCTTGGAGGCCTCGTCGGCCGCCTCGGGGTGGTCCTGGGGGTCATCTTGGGCCGTCCTGCGAGAGAGCCAGGACGTCGAGCAGGCGAGGGCGGACAATCCGTGTGATGTCTGCCCCTCGGGGCCCTCTTTTGGGAGGCCTCTCGGAGGCTACCCGTGGCGTCGTGGCGGTCTCTCGCACCATCCTGGGGCCATCGCGGGCGTCTTGGAGCGATCCTGGGGGGATCTGGGGCCCTCTTTTGGGAGGCCTCTCGGAGGCTACCCGTGGCGTCTTGGAGGTCTCTCGTACCATCCTGGGGCCATCGCGGGCGTCTGGGAGCGATCCTGGGGGGGTCTGGGGCCGTCTTTTTTGACACTTCTGGGGTGCCCAGGAGGCCCCGACCCCTTCCCCGTGGGCAGCGTTTCGGCCCAGGTCCATGGTTGGACGGCCCCGCGGTGCCCGACGGAGGGCCCCCGAGTAGTACCGAGCTCGGGGAGCAGCGCGCCAGGAGTGAACAGACCACAGTGTTTGAGAGCTGGGTCTCAGCATCGCCGCTGGTATGTCCGTGCTGGAAAACCGGTCTGATCCGACGGAGTCCCGTTTGATCCACCTTTACCCCGCTCAATCCAGAGGAATCCCGGGTTTGATTTGGGCTGATATCGATGCATGGCCCATTGAATTTTCTCGAAGTTGCCTCCTTCCTTGTGACCCGATCCATTGTTTCATCCCGAGGAGCTGTTTGATGTTCTTGGCCCCGACGAGGGCCCAAGGATCCCGTGATTTTTCCCACGACGCGAGGATGTCAGGGCTCGGGCATCAAAAGTCAATCCCCAGGCCTTTTCTGGGGAGCGTTCTGGCCAGAATGTCAATGCGGATCCAGTCGTGGCGACGAGGAGCCCCTCGGAAGCCCAAGAATGGCGAACATATGTTCAAGTTACATCATCGAGCCTTGAGATTCTGGGGGAGCGGGGGTGCCATCTTGTCTTCGAGAGCAAAAAGAAACCTACCCTAAAACCACGATGCAAACGCAGCCTAACTTAGGTCTCAGTCCTCGCGTTAGGGATAATGCATCTGGGCTGCTTGGTCTCACACGTCTGCAGAAAGACCCCCTACCCCTACTATTCTTGGCCCTCCTAAATTGGGCCCTCTCCCCAGGGTTTTGGGTGTACTTCTCTTGCCTATCATCTTGGGCCATCGCGAGGTGATCGACGACCTGTGGCACGAGGAGCGCCTGGAGTTGCAGCGGGCCGAGGACGAGCGGCGGGCGCGCCTGGCCGCGGAGGAGCGGGCGCGGGCGCAGCGCAGCCACGAGGAGCAGCTGAGGTCCAGGGAAGAAGCGCGCTGATCCTGGCCGAGAGTTGAGTCGGGCATGTCCTCAGTGGGCCCCGGAAACGGCAGGGCCGTTTTTTCACCGTTTCCGAAGAGTGTCCTTTGAAAATGGAAACGGCAAAAACACGGCGACCGGAAACGGCAACAAAAACGGCTCCAGGATTGGAACCGGAGCGGGAACCCGTAAAAGAACGGCGACGGAACCGATAAAAAACGGCGTCGGAACTGGCAAAAAAACGGCAAAACGGAACCGGTAAATAAACGGCCCTGTCGTTTCCAGGGTGCACTAAGGGCATGTTCCTCTACAAGAGTAGTATTCAAAAATAATAGAACATAGTCTGGTATGTTTGGCTATTCTGGGACAGTTTGGTGTTCCAGGGCGGCAGCTGGTAGAGGGAAACGATAAGTGGACGCTCCCCCGCCCACCAAACTTCAAGGTTGGCACGCGCGGGGAAGACTGCGGTCGAAGTGCAACTCCTCCAAGCCACCGCCGACATTGATCATTGGGGGGGCATTGACACATGAATGTGGCA
Source organism: Prorocentrum cordatum (assembly GCA_963575745.1). Classification (NCBI taxonomy): domain Eukaryota; class Dinophyceae; order Prorocentrales; family Prorocentraceae; genus Prorocentrum; species Prorocentrum cordatum. The sequence goes on along the minus strand of CAUYUJ010018691.1, from coordinate 137,152 downwards.
GATGTGTTCGCTAATTTCTTCCGAGGCCTGGCGGTCGTCACCCGGATGAAAAAAGGGAAATGCGGCTCCAAATGGGGACAAATTCTTCGGGCGCACCGGGATTTTTGTTCGGGCGAGCAGGGGGTTCGTTGTGTATCGGAAGAGGGAGGCTTCAAAGGGAAGGGTGCTTGGAGAAACGATTGTGTTTAGAAGGTTCGCTGCTTCTCATGGGCTTTCGGTTTTAGGCGGCAGCGACGAAATCAGGGCTCCATCAAAGGGTTCCCAGTCCCCCGCAGTGACGGCAGGCTTCCTCCTGGAACTTCCCACCCCAACTCTCAGACATTTTCTCGTTCAACGGAACAAGTTTCCTCGCTCGTCCGGAACAGTTCTCTCGTTTGACAGAGAGCAATATCCCCGCTCGCCTGACATAAGTTCTTCGCTTGTACGTTCAAATGTCTTGTTCGGCGACAAAAATACCTCCTTTACTCCCGCCAGGATTTCCTCGCCGGTTTCTCGCCTGCGGGTAGATTTCTGGGGTGGTGATGGTGGTGGTGGTGTGGGGGGGGGCAGTAACGTCACGTTTCGCGCTGGCGCCGTCTTGGAATGTTTGAGAATTGCCAGGCACAACTCGGAGGTCAGCACGAATCGTGACGTTACCTGGGGGGGAGGGGGAAGGCTGGGGCCGTCATCACGGCCGCTAGAAAAACGCTTCTGCTGCTCCTGGATGTTCGTTGTGACCTCGTCGGGGCCTCTCAGGCGACTCCTGGGGGCAGTTTGAGGCCTCTGGGGGACTGGTTTGGGGCCTGGAGGCGGTTTTGAAGCCTCTGGGGGGCTGGCTGTTTGGGGGCCCCCTGGGGCCTCTTGGGGGTATCGTGGGGGCCTCTTGGGGGTATCGTGGGGGGCTCTTGGGGGTCTCGTGGGGCCTCTTGGGGCCTGTTCGGGGCCTCTTGGGGCCTGTTGGGGGCCTCTTGGTGGCGAAAGGCTGGAGTTTCGGTTCGTGTTCCCCCTCTTGAGGCCGTCTTGGGGCGCTCCTTGGGGCATTTTGAGCCATCTTGGAGCGTCGGAAGCTCGAATAGCCGAGAGCTCCTAAAACATTGGATAACTTTGGGAACATCATTGAACGTTGCCACTTGGAATCCTCTTGGGACGCTTCCTGTGGCTCTCTTGAGGCGCCGCGAAGGATTGTTGAGCGATCTTGGGGCCATCCTGGGCGTTTTCGGCACTTCGTTTCCCTTTTGGACCGTCGCGGGGGCCTCTGAGGACCCTCTTGGCCCGTCTGGGAGCCCTCCTTGGGCCCGAACAACCCATGCGACAAGCCGCGACCGAGCCCCGGGGGCACGCGGCAAGCCCCAAGAGATTTGGCAACATGGTGTCCAGGCCCCTCGAAGGGGTTTTCAGGATTGAGGACTGGGGCTTCATGGATTAGGTAGTGGACCTGAGGACACCTCAACTCGTGCCTCAAGGGCACGGTGGCGGATGTTCTGCCCCTGGGCGCCCTCGCAGGGTTCTGCGACCGTCAAAAAACAGCCCCGGATGAAACGGTTGTCCGGGGAGATGTACCAGGACCTCTGGGCCAGAGGTCGACGTCGGGAAAAGATCGTAATGTCGGGCGTCTGGAGATGTCGCGGGATTTTGTCGACGCCGATTTTGGTCATGGCCGATGCCTTCAGTCGCAGATTCGCGAGGATTCGGGGGTCGCAATCGTAAAGAGATCATGACGTGGGTGCTTGGAGGTGTCGCGGGATCTTGTCGAAGCCGATTTTGGTCATTGCCCATGACAGCAGTCACAGATGAACAAATTGACGATTGACCAAGATCGACGGTGACCAAGATCGACACCGACGTTTCAGCGTTCAGTCTTGGCCATGGTCATAGTTTCTTTTCCCTCCATGAGGGCGAAGGAGGCCCGCCGGCAACGGGAGGCCCAGGAGGAGAGGGAGCTGCAGGCGATCGTCCGGGGAGGGAAGGGTACCGATGCCGCTACGCGTCCTGGAGAGCCCTCGTCGCCACGGCTGGATTCTCCTCGACATTCTGGCCAGAGTGCACCCAAGGATTATGATGTTCCAACCTACTTTAGCCTTGATCACCCGAATGAATTTCGAGCACCAAGAACCACCCCCAAAACTCGAGGATTTTGACGTGTCGGGCCCTGGGGGACACTCGTTCGACACTCTTCCGACACTTCTTCTGGGTGCCCGAAATTATTTCTGGGACGTGGCCCGTAAGTGCGATGGGGGCAACATGAGCCAAGGAGACGTCCAGGGGAGTAGCGGTATCGTGCCTTCCTGTGTTCCCCCCCCACATCGCGGAAGGACAAGCGGCAGGCGTACTTATTACGCGCAGACCTTCGGAGGCCCGCGCAGATCTCTTGGAGCCAGCGTTGGGCCGCCACTGGCGCGCCAGAGGAGGAGGAGGAGGAGGAGGAGGAGGAGGAGGAGGAGGAGGAGGAGGAGGAGGAGGAGGAGGAGGAGGGGGAGGGGGAGGGGGACAAGTTAGGTGCGCTCGCGTCAACATCTGACATCCTACCCCTCCCTCCCATCCCTTACCATGGCGCTGATTTTCTCTATCCTCGGGCGCGTGTCGTAGCGGACCTGTGGCTCCGCGCGCGTGTGCGTAGTGGGTGGTGGTGCGCGTGCGTGCGTGCGTGTGTGCGTGTGTGCGTGGTTGTGGTTGTTGTGGTGCTGGTGTGTATGTGTGTGTGTGCGTGTGTGCGCGTGTGCTGTGGTGTGACGTGGTGTGGCGTCTTGGTGGTTTGGTGGTGGCCAGGTGCGTACGTGCGTGATGGCGGTGGTGGTGGTGGTGGTGGCGGTGGTGGTGTGTGTGTGTGTGTGTGTTTGTGTGTGTGTGTGTGTGTGTGTGTGTGTGTTGTTTTTTTTTTTTGTTTTTTTTTTTTTTTGTGTGTGTGTGTGTGTGTGTGTGTGTGTGTGCGTGCGTGCGTGCGTGCGTGCGTGCGTGCGTGCGTGCGTGCGTGCGTGCGTGCGTGCGTGCGTGCGTGCGTGCGTGCGTGCGTGCGTGTGCGTGCGTGCGTGCGTGCGTGCGTGCGTGTGCGTCTGTGTGTGCGCGCGTGTGATGTGGTGTGACGCGGTGTAGCGTGGTGGTGGTGGGTGGGGTAGTGCGGTGGTGGTGGCGGTGCGCGGTGGTGGTGCGCGTGCGTGCGTGCGTGCGTTGGTGGGTGGAAGTGGCGGTGGGTGTGCGTGCGGCGGGGCGGGGCGTGGTGCGGCGCGGTGGTGGCGGGCGGATGGGCGCGCGAGAAAGAGGCCCGCGCTGGGGCGAGAACGCCATCCTGAACGACGGAGGCCAAACACCGATCCGAAAATGAGGCCCACGCTGCAGCGGGAGCACGATTCGGAACGATTCGGGAGCAGAAATGAGGCCGGCGCCTCAGCGAGAGCAGCATTTTGAAAAAAAAAGCGCAGGCGAATACCCAACTCCTGGGAATCCTGTGTGTAAAAAACAGTACGCGGGGGGGGGGTCGAATATTCCCAGGACGCCATCAGGGGAAGAGGGAGAGTAGTATTCATATGGAGTAATTTTGGAGGAGGAGGGGGAGGTTTCACGGTGTCCGGCGCCGATCCACGAAGTCCGCGCGGGCTTCCGGAGGTTGCTGCTGACGCTGCCATGCCTGCGCCCTCTGTAGGCGAGCCTGCTTGCGAAGATGGCGGAGGACGACAAGGTCGAGCAGATGAGCGACCAGAGGATCAGGGGCAACGTGTGGGCGGGGCCTCCTCCTCCTCCTCCTCCTCGATGCAGCGCCCTTCCAATCGCCCATCGATCGACGACGCGGGCCCGATAGCCCCACCACGCCCAGGACCGCGCTGTTTCGCCATCGGGGGCACTCTGGTCGATCGAAGTGTCGGCGACGTACCGCAGATTCCAGGTCGACGTCTCCCCCCTCTGAGCCAGTTCCAGACCACCGACGTCGCGATTTCCCCACAGCGTGGATGCCCAGAAGTCTGGACCCCCCGCCCTGGAACGAACCTGCTCTTCATCCCGCGCCATGTCTCGACAGTCCCAGGGCCTGGCGAGGGCCCCCGGAGGCCGAAGACTGCCCGCAGCCTCCCGTCGTCCCAAAGAGCCCGGCGCTCCTTGCGCCGGTCCCCTCCCGATTAGGTGTTCGTTTGGGGGACTCTGTCGCTGGGCCCACGCAGCGGAGCTGGCTCGACTCCAGTTCCGCTCTTTGCGACCCGAGTGTGGCTCAAGTTCGACTCGAGCTCGACTCAGGTCGACGGGCGTTGGACGCACCACCGACGCATGGGCGGCGCGAGGGGCTCCAGGCAGGTGCCCAGAGCGAGCGTCTCACCCCAGTCGGGCATGTGCTGGACAATCGCATGCATCCCGGCGCGCGCCCGAGAGGTGCCATTCTCTTTGCTTTCCTCTGCGACCTCGTGCAATCAAGATCGTGCATCTTGCCGTTCCGCGTCGTGCCCTGCCCCCTCGAGGAGGCGCATGAAGGTGCTGGAGCACAGGCGGCAGGTGGAGGCCCAGCTCGAGGCCCGGCGGCAGGCCCTCGAGGCGGCCCGCAGGCAGGAGGCCGAGGATCGGGGGCGTCGAGCAAGGGGGTGGGGGCCATGCCTGCCACCACCCGCCCACGCCACCCCAGCCCAGGCCGAAGGCTTCACTTTGCCCTCGGTTTCCAGCGTGGAGGGGCCGGGGAACACTGATCATAGACACATCTGGAACCCGTACCCCCCCCCCCGCAACCCGAAGCTCGGGCCTTCGGGTTGGGTTGGTGGGGTGGGGTGGTCCGGTAGGCAGTCGGAGTGGGGGGGGGGGGGGGGGGGCGGCGAGCGGTGCGCGCCTTCTGTGCGCCGAGGGGGCTCTACGGTGGCCCCCTGGGGCCCAGACGGGGCTCGAAACGTGAACCGCTTCGCCCCCGCAGAGAGGGCGGAGGAGGAGGAGGAGGAGGAGGGAGGCGGAGAGGGCGGAGGAGGAGGAGGCGGAGGAGGAGGTGGAGGAGGAGGAGGAGGAGGAGGAGGAGGAGGAGGAGGCGGAGGAGGAGGAGGAGGAGGAGGAGGAGGAGGAGCTCTGAAGGGGGGAGCAGTCATTCACGCCCGAGAGGAGCGCGAGAAGGACGCCGCCGTGGACGCGGAGAGGCAGCGCGTCGTGGAGGAGGAGCCACGACGTCGCCGACGCCGGCGCCGGCGACGGCGACGACGACGACAGCGACGGCTGCGAAGACGACAGCGACGACGACGTCGACGACGGCGCCGCGAGAGCGGACGGGCTGCGCGTCGTGGAGGAGGGGCCACGACGTGGAGAAAGTCCCAGAGCGGCACGTTTTCCCCCATATCCTAGTTGGGATTCTTTGTTTTTGGGAAGGCCTCACGGCGGGTGCCGCCGACCTTGAAGGGGGACGACGACCACGAAGACGACGGCGTCGGCGGCGACGATGGCGCTGACGTGGGGCAAAGTCCTCAGGGATCCAGGGGTGGTGTTTCTGCCCCCCAAAACTCAGGAGGGGAAAAAACACACAGACACAATTAATCGTCGATCCCCCAGAAAATATTGGAAACGGTGGGAAGTGGGGGGAAGACAAACACCCAACAAATATTGGAAAACATGGGGAATCGTTTTATTTGTGTGTATTTATTCGTGTGTCCCAGTGCCCTTCAAAAACGTTTGTCTCTTGGTGGTCCAGTGCTCACCGCGATATGGCAGGCGTGGCACTTGGGCACCCCAAGGGTGAGCCGCCAGGGGGGGTCCCAAGCGGTTTGCCAGTTTTTGGTTGGCAGACTTCTCTTGGATTTGTGTGCTCCTCGTTCACTCACTCACTCACTCGCTCACTCACATCCTCCCCTTGTTCCTCACTCAGGCGCACTCATTCTCACTCGAACTTGCACGTCAGCACCTCTTCCTCACCCATAACCACTTTTCACATCCAGACTCACCCATACTCTTGTTAAATCATATCCAGACCAACTCACACTCACACTCACCCACAGTCAGACTCACCCACCCTCAGACTCACTCATACTCTGACTACCTCGCACCCAGGCTCACTCGTATCCAGATTTGTATTCATCACACTCAAACTCAGACTCACCCACAGTCAGACTCACTCACACTCAGACCCACTCGCACTCAGACTCAGACTCGCTCGCACTCGGACTCGCTCATACTCATACCCACTCGTGCTGAGACTGACTATATCCATAGTCTTCCACACTCATGCTCAGTCATGCCCGGATCCACTCTGACTCCAATTCGGTTCACTCAGATCACCCACTTGGCATCGCTCGAACGTGTGCATGTTTACTTCGGCGAGGACCATCGAGGAGCATCCTTGATCATGTGGCGAAAAAAACACGCACGGAACCAAAAAAACACAGGGAATGGACGTCCGAGCGATGGCGAGCCCACGCTCATATTCACTCGCAGTAAGGCTCACCCACAAGTGGCTGCCGCGATATACAGCCCGCGTGGCACGTGGGCGCTCCAAAGGCCAGCAGGCGCCGCGAGTAGCACACGCCAGAGAGTGGGCGTAGAATAGCGTCTTGCGCGCTTGCCTGCGTTCCCGCGGGGAGCACGGCAACAGGAAGTCCCCCTCGCTCTTTCTTTTGTCTCTCCCTCGTCTGGCCTGGAGGATGTCCAGATGAGGAGGAGGACGTCATTGAAGTCGTCGCGGTCGTCGTCGTCGTCGTTGCCGCGCTTGTCGTCTACGCGGACTTGCTTCCATACGCAGTTGCTCACAGACAGGGGTCCTCAGCAAGACGTGACAGCAGCATGAGATGCACCTATGAAGATCGCAACGTCGAGTGATTGGTTACTCTCGGCCTCCAGGGTTCCGCAACTGACCCCAGAACCGTCAAGAAGCGACTCGGGACGACAAGCCCGCCCTGCATAGGGGATTCGTCCAGACCTCCGGGGACCAACGCATCGAAAAAAGGTTGGAGCTCCAGATGTGTGGGTGGGTAGTTCTACACCATGCGACTGATATCGTTCAGCCGTGAGACTGATTCTTGGCCTCCTAGATGGGTTCGGAGTTGACGGGGTCGGAGGATTGCCGACGCATCGCCGATGCATCGCCGATGCGGCTATATGTGTGTCCCCATGTTGCTTCACGTCGGCGTCGCCGATGCCTCGCCGATGTATCGGCGATGCGGCGCGATCCTCCGACGCCATCTGCTCCGACCCCATCCAGGGTGCCTCTGCCAATGTTGCTCCTATGTGCGCGAAGAGTTGCAGTGTGGCGTCCAGCATCCCACAGCGTGGCATCTCACAGCGAAGCATCTGTAGCGATGCCACGCTGCCTTCCCAAAGACGAGCGGCGGCGGCGAGGCTTCGTGGCGGGCGCCGTGCGACCCTGGCGCCCGGAAGGTGTGCCTGTCCCCTCAGCGCTTGCCAGAGGGACCCCCAGGCGGCGCGCAGACGTCGGAGTCGAAGACGCACCGTCAGCACGCACGGGAGAGGCGAGGCAGACGCGTAGGCGAAGGCGAGGGTAGATATGCAGACGTGTAGGATAGGCTGTACATCCAGCTCGAAAGGTCGAAGACCAAGTAGACCTATGCGGAGGTGCGCGCGTGGATTCCTGGGAGCTGCGCTGCCCCCCCCCCGCCCTGTCGGCGCCGCCCCTGGCGCGCGCCGCGCGTCAAGAAGGGGTGGGCCCAGCGCCGATCCCAGACGTCCCTGCGGGCCTCCGACGGCGTGTGCCTTACGTCGTTCGTGCTCCCTTCTGTCCTCTGTCCCTCTCTCCCGGTGCCCTTCGATGTCCGCCGTCCTGCCCAGGCGGGACGACGGACCGGCACATGCCTTCGCAGATGGCACAGTGTGCCGTGGAAGAGAGGGGCTTGGCATCGCCCGGACGTGTGCATGTCTTCTCGGCGAGAACCATCGAGGACCATCCTGGACCATCGAGCAAAAAAAAACGCACGAAACCGAAAAAGGCACGGGAAATGGACGTCCGAGCGATGGAAGAGATGGGCATAAGCATCCCAGCGCGGCTCCCCGGGGGGCCCAGGAGGGGGGGTCCCCGGGGGGGCGGCGGTCGGGGGAAAGGCTCAGGGTTAAGTCGGGCCTGTCCCCCTACAGGGGGATTTTCGACGACAAATTATTAAAAATACCCAAAACATAATCAAACAATGCTCCAAAAATAGTCTGTCTGGGGACTATTTTTTGAGTATGCTTTAGCCTTCTTGGGGTATTGTTGGGGCATTTTTTATTTTTCGTCGAAAATCCCCCTGTAGGGGGACACGCCCGACATAAATCTACCCCAAGTCGCCATTCGATCGCCGACAGGGTCCTGGCAGCCCTGCCCGCCTAGGCACGGTGCGGATTCGCAGTCGGGGGCCTCTCGCCAGCCTATAGGCGACGCTTCGCCGATTCAGGCCTCCTCGCTCTCCTGCCTGTCGCTCCTCGGCTCCTCGCTCTCCTGCCCGTTTCCGTCCCTTTCCTGGCCCAGTCGTCTTGTCGGCCCGCCCCGTGGTTTGGACAAGAGCTGCAGTGACCCGCACTGCCACGCTGGCGAATAGTCGGGCGTGGGACCTCGCCGTCCCTGGGGGGGGCGCTGCGATCTGCGACACTGTCGCCGCTTTCGAGGGCTGCTGGCGGGTCCTCCGGAGTGAGGCACCGCGGGGACCTGAGCGAGACCTGGCCGTCCCTGCGGGGGCTGCGATCTGCGACACTGTCGCCGCTTTCGAGGGCTGCTGGTGGGTCCAGCGGAGTGAGGCACCGCGCGGACCTGAGCGAGACCTCGCCGTCCCTGGAGGAGGCTGCGCTTTGCGACACTGTCGCCGCTTTCGAGGGCTGCTGGTGGGTCCAGCGGACTGAGGCACCGCGGGGACCTGAGCGAGACCTCGCCGTCCCTGCGGGGGCTGCGATCTGCGACACTGTCGCCACTTCCGAGGGCTGCTGGTGGGTCCAGCGGAGTGAGGCACCGCGGGGACCTGAGCGAGACCTCGCCGTCCCTGGGGGGCTCTGGAGAGATGCTGTGGGATACGTTAGGCGCAACGGGCGCATGGCACAGCCAACGGGGGTGATTTGTGAAACAGACCATCTGCCGGGCGATGGCCATAACGTTGCGCCTACACGTATCCCGCGGGGGCTCTCAAGAGCTGTTGTGGGATACGTGGGGTGCAACGGGCGCATGGCACAGCGAGCCTTCCGATTGCTGCTCGCAGAATCACATGCGTCCATGTTACGTCATCGCCCCCGTTGCAGCAATCCTGATGTACTTCTGCCCCGCAGTGCGCAAGGGGTGGGTACGTCGCCAGGGTCATTTTTCTGTTCGACTCGTCTGCGTGCGTGCTCATCGCCTCTCCTCACTGCTGTCCGCATCGGTGCTCTTCTTCGTCCGCCGCATCCCCTGGCCCCCACTCGTCCGCGCACATGCCTCGGGCCGTGGTGCGGTCCCCCCCCCCTGCTCCCCGCCCCCCCCACGCCGCGGCGGATGCTGCTCCGGAGGGGAGAGGCATCTAGCCACAGACACACGCACGCGTCGACTCCCCAGAAGGCAGTGGGAAGGCATTGGGGGAGTGGAGGGGGAGGCGAGCATCCAGGGCACGTGGAGGCACATGGGGGGATCTCGGAATTCCTGCCTGCCTGCTGGTGACCCCCTCTGGGCCCCTTGGAGACCTGCGCGCGTCTCCCCGCGAGGAGCGGCAGCGGCTCCTCGCCGAGTTCGCGCCGCCGCTGCGGGGCTTCTGGCCCAAGGCCGGCGGCGCGCCCAAGGGGGGGGCCGGCAAGAGGGGGGCGGGCCTGCTCAGCAGGCGGGGCTTCTCGCAAGCCCTCCGGCCTTCTCGAGGAGCTGCTCCGGGCCTTCACGGGGAAGGCTCGCGGAGCAGTCCTCCGAAGGCGAGCCGGTTTTCCGAGCCTTCCGAGAAGGCCAGCCCGCCTCGCCTCTCCCCTGACCTTCCAGGAGGGCTACGTCTTGGTTTCAGGCTGTTTCGTATCGTTTTTTAGGGTTTTAGGCCTCCAGTGTTAAAAAATAGCTCTCTGGAAGGTCAGGGTCGCCTCCCCCCCCTTGGGCTCGCCGACGACGAGGGCATGCTCCTGGGCGAGGCCGACGCGCGCCTGGTCGCGAGCGCCGGCGGCGGCCCGCTCGCCGCCGCGGCTGCGGGGGGCGCGGCTGCGCGGTAGGGCCCGCGGGCGCCCTGCTGGCCTCGGAGGGGGCGGACCGGGGGAGGAGGAGAGCGATGGCATGAGCAGAAGGATTGCCAGAGCGTGAATTGCCTACCCCGCTTTTGCTTCCAGGCATAGCAAAGTCATGCCACGCGCCTCCTCGTCACGCGGCCTGGCCAGTACAGGCCGCAGTTTGGCATCGCTGGTATCTCTTGGAAGCGAGGGTGGTCAAAAGCGAGGTAGGTTTGTTTGCCCCCTAGTTTGGGCACCCGAAGTGGGTACGGAAAGAATGGGCACAATGCCCAACAACAAATGCTGTCCCAAAGCAGCAGCGGCTTCTGTTTTTGGCAGGCGGCCTTCTGTCTCACATGGACACAGGCCGCGGCGACACCGCCAGCGCGTCCTGTTCAGAACGAACAGGGAGTGCTGTGGGGCATCGTACCCTTTCTTCCCGTACCCATTTCGGGCGTCCAAAGAAGGGCTCGGAGCTCCGCGCGGATGTCTGGGGTCGGCGCCGGACCTCCTTGGTGGCGCCTCCGGAGCCGCCCCTGCCGCGCTCCGCGCGCCAGGGAGGGGGGGACCCAGCGCCGAGACTAAACGATTATTTTCTTGGCGAAGGTCCCAACAACGTGAAGCTGCGTGTGCCGTGAGGCAGGCGAGAAGAAGCAGGGCGGACGCGCGCACCGAAACGTGCTGCTTCGCTGCGTCGCTATGTGTGCGTCGCTGCCGCAGGGGCGACGCGCACACCGAAACGTGCTGTGGCCGGCGTTTTCTGGCCCGACCGCTGGGCAGACTACACGAGTTGTGGATTGCGTGCCTTGGTCGAGAAAGCATAGTCCTGGCGAAGGGCCCAACCATACGACGCTGCGGGCACCGCGAGGCAAGTGAGACGAAGCAGGGGGGAGGAGGAGGAGGAGGAGGAGGACTAGCAGGAGTAGTAGTAGTAGTAGTCGTCGTCGTCGTCGTCGTCGTCGTCGTCGTCGTCGTCGTCGTCGTCGTCGTCGTCGTAGTCGTAGTCGTAGTCGTAGTCGTAGTCGTAGTCGTAGTAGTCGTAGTAGTCGTAGTAGTCGTAGTAGTCGTAGTAGTCGTAGTAGTCGTAGTAGCCGTAGTAGTTGAAGTAGTAGTAGTAGTAGTAGTGATACTAGTGAAAGTAGTAGTAGTAGTAGTAGTAGTAGTAGTAGTAGTGTAGTAGTAGTAGTAGT
>CAUYUJ010018691.1:116269-125815 GCA_963575745.1 Prorocentrum cordatum | reverse complement strand
ATAATCATACGAAGAAGAAGTAGAAGAGGAGGAGGAGGAGGAGGACAGGGAAGAGGGGGAGGAGGAGCTGGAGGAGGGGCAGGAGTGAGGGGTGTGCCGAATCACGCGGCGGGTGAGCCGTGCGGACCCTGCCGCAGGTGCCTTCGGTAAAGAGCTCCCTTAGGGGCCACGGCACGCGGGAGGGGTGCCGCATCGGATGTGCCGAATCGGGCGCTACGCCATGCGGACCTTGCTGCTGGGGCCTTTGGTGGAGCTCGTTCCGGGGCCGCGAAAGGTGTGAGGGGTGTGCCGAATCGGGCGCTGGTACGCCATGCGGACCCAGCTGCTGGGACCATCGGTGGAGCTCCCCCTGGGACCGCGAAACGTGTGAGGGGTGAGCAAACTTGGGCGCTAGTACGCCATGCGGACCCTGCGCTGGGGCCTTCGGTGGAGCTCCCCTCGGGGCCACGAAACGTGTGAGGGGTATGCTGAACTGGGCGCGGGTACGCTATGCGGACCCTGCCGCTGGGGCCTTGGAGCTCCGTTCCGGGCCACGCAACGTGTGAGGGCTGTGCCGAATCGGGCGCGGGTACGCCATGCGGACCCTGCCGTTGGTGCCTTCGGTAGAGCTCCCTTCGGGGCCACGACATGTGTGAGGGGTTTGCCGAACCATGCGCGGGTACGCCATGCGGACCCTGCCGTTGGTGCCTTCGTTGGAGCTCCCTTCGGGGCCACGAAATGTGTGAGGGGTGTGCCGAACCAGGCGCGGGTACGCCATGTGGACCCTGCCGTTGGTGCCTTCGGTGGAGCTCCCTTCGGGGCCACGAAACGTGTGAGGGGTGTGCTGAACCGGGCGCGGGTACACCAGGAGGAGAGAGGAGAAATGAGGAGGACCAGTGGGGTTAGGAGGAGGAGGAGGAGGAGGAGGAGGAGGAGGCGGCGGAGAACGGTGAGCAGAAAGGCCAGAGGCCGTTTGAGTGCCTCTCGGAGTTTCTTCGGATGTCCTCTTGGGAGCTTCTGGTAGGCCTCTTGGGACCTCCTGGGGGGCATCGTGGCGGTCCCAGGGGCACCTTGGGACCTCTGGGCTGCCTCGGGGGAGCTTCTCTTCGGGCCTCTTGGAGAGGCATCTTGGGCGCCTCCTGGGCGCCTCTTGGGGTACTCTTTGGAGCCTCAGGGTCCACATCGGGGCCGTTTGGGAGGAGATCGATCAAAGAGCTCGCCGGGAGCTCGCGTGCGCAACAAAAAAAACATCGATCACAGGAAGGGCCATAGTAAATTAGGGTTCCCCTCCAGAGGCCATCATGTAGTTTAAAACTTTATAGCATGAGTGATGTGTGCCTTCTAGCCGATGCCGTCTTGGACGCTCTAACCAGCCCCTCGCCGCCCCCCTCCTCCAGACTTGAAAAGCCCTCCCCGAAGGAGCAGAGGGGGGGGTGGAAGAAGAAGTGCTCTAAACCGCTCACCCCCAGAGGGTTTGAGGGGTTGGCGCCCTCCCAGGGGACCAACATGCGGCCAAAACCTCATCGGTGATTCTGCCCATCTCGCCGAGGCCTCTTGGGACGTCTTGGGTGCCTCTCGGGGGCCTCTTGGGGCCTCTTGGGGGCCTCTTGGGGGCCTCTTGGGGGCCGCTCGGGGACCTCTCGAAGCCTCCTGGGCACCTCTTTGGGCCGTCTTGGGGCATCCTTGGGAGCCTCGGGGGCCACCTTGGAGGAGATCGATCCAGGGAGGGGCCGTAGCGAATCAGCCAGGCCAAGCTGCGGCTGAGACTTTTAGTGAAATCGATGGTTTGGGCTTCCTCGTCGAGGCCAGCTTGGACGCTCCACCTGCTCGCGGGCCCCCCCGTCCAGGTCCAGGGGTGGGGTAGGAGGAGGGTAAGCCCTTCCCCGAAGGGGCAAAAGGACGGTTGGAAGAGGAGACTCCCTAAACCAGTCACGCCCTACAGGCTTGGTGGGACTTGGGACGGAGAGCTGGTCCTGGGGGACAGCCCCGGGGTCCACTGTTGTTTCCCTCAGGACCCGGTTGCCCAATGCCAGAGGTCACGATGCCGAGTTTTGTTCGCGATGTTTGGTTCTTCGTCAAGCCCCCTTCACATGCACCAGTCGTTTGGGGGAGAAGAGGAACTCGGTGGTACACTCCCGGGGGGCTATCCGGACGCACCTCTGTCGAGGATGGGCCAGTCCTATCGTACTTCCCCGGGTTAGGGAAATCCTTGTCGGGGGTCGGATCAATCGGAGTCGTCATACCTCCCATTGCTTCCCTCGTTTTCGCCTTGCTGCGCCTCCTGGGGGGCTCGTGTCGCCACGGCCAGAACCGCCTCAGGACCCTGGCCGGGGCGCGCCCTGGGGAGAAATCCGCGGAGCAGCGGTGTCGGCATCTCTTGTTCCTCCGATTCTCGCCCTCCTTGTTGGAAACACCAGTGGGAAGTTGTGTGCTGCCAAGCCAGAGGGCCCGGTGCTTGGCCTGGCCGCTCGCAGGAATCCGCAGGCAGGAGACGAGCCGTGCCCAAGGTGGCCTCGGCAGTCGAGGACAGAGGCGGATCGGGGGGCCTTCGGCTTCAGACGACCGAGCGGAAGGTCGGCCTGAAGGAAAGAGGTCTTGCAGGGAAGGGGTCCTGGATGTGTTTGTGCTTTCTGACCGGCGCACGGGGGTCCTGCAGGGAAGGGGTCCTCGGTCCTCGCTGCACCTCCCCCCTCACCCATCTCCTCCTCCTCCTCCTCCTCCTCCTCCTCCTCCTCCTCCTCCTCCTCCTCCGCCGCCTCAGTCCCCGCTGGCGGGGCTGGCCGCGCCAGCGCACCAAGGAAACCGATCCGTCCCCCCTGAGTGGCCCTCGCCTTGCACACACACACCCCTGCGGCCGCCCGCTCTGTCCCGTTCTCCCGCTCCTGCGTGCTGACCAGGTTTGCTACAACGGTGCCCCCGTTTAGTTAGATCCTTCCGCCAGCGCAGACGACCCCTGTCCAGCCGCTGACGCAAAACGTGTTTGTGCTTTCTGCTTCCGTGGGCCCTTCCTGGGCCCTGCGGCCGTCACACCTCAATCCAGTATGAGAAGCCCGCCCGCCTGGGGGGGAGCCTCGTGGGCCAGTAGCCGCTTGTCATGCTAAGGCAGCGGGCGGGGGGGGGGGCAGCTGTTGGGGCAACGGCGACACGGGTATCGTAAGAGTTGAAAGTGAGGTCCCTTGGGGACGCTGACCTTCAGGAGGGAAAGAAGCACACAGACACAATTAATCGGCGATCCCAAGGAAAATATGGGAAAATATGGGAAGTAGGGGGGAAGACAAAAACTCAGAAAATATGGGAAAATATGGGGCATATGTTTGTTTGTGTGTATTTATTTGTGTGTGTCCCAGGGTCCCTTCACTCGAGTGCAGGAGCCCCCCGGCGGGCAGAGTCCCACCCATTGTTGGTGTGATTTTTGTGCAGGGCGACGCAGGTCGACGACGACGCCTAAAAGTCAGGAGGGAAAAAACACACAGGCACAATTAATCGTCGATTTCCCAGAAAAGATGGGAACATATGGGAAGTGGGGGGAAGACAGAAACCCAGAAAATATGGGAAAATATGCGGAATCCTTTTATTTGTGTGTATTTATTTGTGTGTCCTAGGGCCCCTTCATTCGAGGGGACAGGATGCTCGGGAGGGGACAGTTCCACTGATTGCAAGCGATGTGTTGCACAACGGCGACGACGACTAGGCATGGGGAGAACGACCAGGGAAAATCATAGTGCACGGCAGTTTCAGAGGAACGTGGAAACAACATTTGGATTGATATCTGACGGCCTTTGGCCCATCCCACCACTGGGCCTGGGAGATGAATGATGCCTATTTGATATTCGTTGGGATCTCGTGGGCCTCTCGGGGGCCTCTTGGATGCAGTTTTGAAAGGGGTTTCTCTTGGGACCTCTGGGGGGCCTCTCGGGGCCTCTTGGGGGGCCTCTAGGGGGCCTCTTGGGCGCCTTGCTTCCTGGAGCTCTCTTGGGGCGGAAGGCTTGGATTCTCGGTTCGTGTCACCTCTTTTGGGCCCCTTTTGAGGCCGTCTTGCGGCTCTTTTGAGCCGTCTTGGGCGCCTCCGGGGCCGTTTTGGGGCGCTGTTAGGCCGTTTTGGGGCCCTTTGGGAGGCCTCTTGGGCCGTCTTCGGGTGGTCTTGGGTGCCTCTTGGGCCGTGTTGCGTCGCCGGACAGCCGAGCAGGCGAGCGCGCCGACATCATCCGGGAGGCTTCCTGGAGACCTCTTGTGGCGTCTTGGAGGCCTCCTGAGCCGTTCTGAGGCCATCTTTGACGAACCAACAACACACACCCATACCCATAGGGGGGTCGGAAAGGGCTATGGGTGCGTGTTGTCGGATGGGGGTCCCCGCTGGAATGGGAGCGTTCCCTAGGGTCCGACAACTCGCACCCATACCCATAGCCAGTCCTCCTCCCAACGACCCCCTTATGGGTATGGGTGTGTGTTGTTCGTTCGTCAATCTTGGGCGTCTTGGAGCCATCCTCGGGCGACTTGGGGCCCTCTTGGAGCCACTTTGGGGGGCCTCTTTGGAGCCAGCTGGCGGGGCTCGTCGTTTGGGGGCCCCCCTGGGCGGGGCCGGCCGACGCGAGGGACTCCGGCGGTGCCTCGAGATGCCCGAGCCGCGGCCCAGGTCCGGGCCCCTACAGACTTACAATTCTGGCTGCGTGGCCATCCATCGACTTCGATGCTCGTTTCGGGGACCTTCCTGGAGCCCACCTAACAGATCCGTTCGGCCCCAGTTCGACTCAAGTTCGACTCAAGTTCGACCCAAGTTCGACTCAGGTTCGACTCAGGTTCGACTCAGGGTCGACACAAATCGACTGACGTTCGACGCAGCTTCGACGCACGAGTGGAGCGAGTGGCTCCAGGAAGGTCCCCACAACGAGCATCCAACATCGACCGCCTCAGGTCAGCCTGGCGCATTTCACTTTGCCCCCGAGCCAGTTGCCGCCCCCGTCGCTGCCAGCCCGAGAAGCAGGCGGCGCCCATCGCGGGGGGCGGCCTTCGGAGAAGCCCGCTCGGGCCCCCGCCCCGGTCCCCAGCCCCTGCCCCGCTGACTGAGGGCGCCTGCCAGAGGGTTTGGGCCTCTGCGCACGGGGCCCCGCTGGCGTCGGCACGCGAGGCGGCGCGACAGGCGAGAAACATCCGCGCCTGCGAAAAAGACTCCACAGGCACGCGTTGGGGCAGCGAGGGAGGGATGCGCCCGAGTGCGGCCGCGATCACAGCAGTGGCAGTGATGGCGGGGCCCGCATTGTCACCGGGTGCTCGCGGGTGTAGTCTCTTGTCCGGGCTGCATGCACGGTGCAAGAGGAGCCTCGATCGTGGTTTGTCGCATCTACTCGACCCTCGATTTCGATCCGGTTCTCTCCTCGAGCTGCGATGTTCTTCGATCTTTGGACTCGACCCGCTCCTCGCTTTTCGACCCGTGGATCTTCGATCCCGCTCCATCCTCGAGCTCTCTCCGGCCCCGCCGCCCAGCGGCGCCGCGCCTCCCCCAAGGCTCTGAGAGGCTCGCCGGCCAGCCGACCTTCTCTCCAGCTGCGCTGCCGCGCGATTCCGCCACCGTGCTCGGGCGGGCGGGCGAGGGGTGGGGGCGCCTGGGGTCGAAGAAGAGAGCACGCCATATATTACCAGCCTGGAACATATCCCTATCCCTATGCTGGGCACCTCCTCATCACGATGCCGATCCTGGGCGAATCCCTAAGATTGTCATCGCCTTTTGGCGTGTCAATCTTAGGGATAGGGGTACGTTCAAGGCTGGTAAATAGACACAAACTTTGGGCGCTCCGAGCGGATTTCTTGGATCGGCGCCCAGGCCCCCAGGCCCCCTCTGGCGGCGCCCCTGGCGGCGCCCCTGGCGCGTTCCGCGCGCCAGGGGGGGGGGTCCAGCGCGGATCTAAGACATCCGCGCGGAGCGCCAAAAGTTTGTGTTTATGGCGTCTTGTTTAGTTTGTTTCTTATTATTCTTGTTCTTCTTCTTCTTCTTCTTCTTCTTCTTCTTCTTCTTCTTCTTTTTGTTTGGGGGGGGAGGCGGAGGGTCCATGGAACCCCCTTTCCTCAAGCCTTCTGCCCGGAAGGCAAACCTCGCGGAGGGAGTTGGCCACTCACGTTGACGCTTTGTGGTCGTCTCGATGCGTCATGGGGGCCCTCCTCCTCCTCCTCCTCCTCCTCCTCCCTCTCCTCCTCCTCCTCCTCCTCCTCCTCCTCCTCCTCCTCCTCCTCCTCCTCACCCTCACCCTCACCCTCCCTCACCCCCACTCTCACCCTCACCCTCACCCTCCCCATCCCCCTCCCCCTCCCCCTCCCCCTCCTCGTTTTTGACGTTGCTTTCCGCTTCACAACAGGCGAAAGGGCCCGACGCAGCCCAGCCGCTGCCAGAGCGGTGGTGGAAGTATTTCGAATTTGGATCAGGGGCGCCGACAGGGGGGGCTGTGCCCAGGGTCGGGGGCGGCAGAGAGGGGGGTGATGACCAGGGGGGGGGGATATCATGGCGTGGGCCAGGATATTTCCCCAGATTTCATGGCGCGTCTTCTTATTTCATTGCGTCCCTGGCCCCCCCGCTGGGCCGCGCACGTGCCGCCGGTCATGATTTGCACCCCCCCTCTTGGACACCCCCCTCTTGGCCGCTCCGATAGGGGGGGGAAGCATCAACCCCCGACCGCCAATCGCGACGGAAAGGTTGTGGCCATGCTCTGCCTCCGGGCTCCTCTGCCAGGCCCCTGGGCCGTCCAAGGACGACTCGGGACGAGAAGCCGATCACTGGGAGTCGGTGCGATCGAAATGGGTACGGAAAGGATGGGTACGAAGGTACGAAGACCGATAGCAGTTCTGGCTCGTTTTGAACAGGGTTCGCTGCTGTCGTCGCCGCGGACGCTGTCCATTTGAGACAGACGGCCGCCTGCCCAACAGCGGCCGCTGTCCGTTCTGGACAGCATTTGTTGTTTGGCTCCGTACCCACTTTTTCTGTTTTCATTCCTCGGGCGTCCATGAAGGGAAGGGGTTCAGACCTCTGGAGAGCCATGCTGTGAACAAAATCACGGCGTCGGATGTCTGGGCCAGGGGGGGGGAGATGTCTCGGGCAGGACGAAAGGGGGGGATTGGGAAAGGGGGGGGTACGAAATTTGCTGCATGCAGCTGGTTTCGGCCTCACCGAGGGGCCCATTCCTCGATACACAGCCCCCCCCGGCGCCGGGAGGCGCCGGGAAAGTCAGCGACGTGAGCCGATTCTCAAACCCCCCCTTTGCTATCCCCCCCTTTCGCCCGACCCGAATGTCGACCCCAACTCTCAGGAGGGCAAAACACACACAGACACAACTCATCGTCGATTCCCAGGAAAATGTGGGAAAATATGGGAAGTGGGTTGTAAGACAAAAAGCCCAGAAGATATGGAGAATATATGTTATTTCTGTGTATTTCTTTGCGTGTCCTGGGGCCCCTTCAAATTCGCCCACTCGTCGCCACGCGGGCCCGCGCGGTGCCCCACGCCGCCCGGGAGCCCCCGCGCGGCCTCGCCACCCGGGGCCTGTCGCCGGGCGTCGGCCCGGGCCTCTGCCGAGAGGTGCGTTTTTCCGCTTCTCGCGGCCCCAGAGGTCCTGACCCCCTCTCCTATGGAGGTCGTGTATAGTTCGGGGGCGGACAGACCTCCTTCTCCTCCTCCTCCTCCTCCTCCTCCTCCTCCTCCTCCTCCGAAACCTCTCGGGGGCTGCTGGAGCGGCCTCGGCCCGAGCCCACTGGTGGGCGGAGATTGGGGACCGTTTAGAAGGCGTAGCGGTGCATCAGATCCCGTCTCACTCGTCAATGTTGGATGTCAGGGACGGCCGTATCACGGAGATGCAGCGTTTCGGGAACTCGGAGGCGGACAGACTCGCCAAGGAAGGAGCTGAACCATTCCGAGTTGCGCGCGAGGACCGCCTGTTTGTGTCAGGATATGCTGAGTTCGTCCGACGAGTTGGGCTGTACAGTGCCAGGCAGCAGGTAGAATGCAGAGACTTAGCCCTGAACGACCATCAAGGGCTGGAATGGCTCAGCTACGTCCTCCTGGACGCGGTCCCTGGCCTCCCCCTTCCTGGTTCGGACCCTGGGGAGGGTGAGCCAAGTGCGGAGTGCGAGGTGCCTCTGGGTGCGCCAGGTGCGGGGGAGGTCCCTGGCGTCACCCCTGGTGCGAACTCTGGTGAGCCGCCTCCTGAGAACCCCCCGACCCCAGGAGCTTGGCTCCAGCTGGGACACTCCCTTGAACAGGGCGTGGTTTATGAGTCGGATGGCTGCACGTATCACGATACTATGCTGTGCTGCACGGCGTGTGGTGCTATGGCACATTCCAGCACGAAACGGGGGAATCTTCGGTTGAGGTGTCGTCCTGTCGCGTCGTGGGGACGGGGGTTCTACCTTGACCGATTTCGTGCTGGACGGTATCCTGCCCATCGGAATCCTCGAGGGCTCACGATGGCGTACACGGGGGCCCCCTCTCCTGAGGTTCGCTCGGAGTGGAGGCCCTACTTCGAGGCCTGGTCCCTGGGCCGCGACCGCCCGCCGAGAGTTGCTCGGGGGGCCCAGCCCTCGCGCGGCGGGGGTCCCGCCGCAGACCGTGTGCGAGGACTCGCACTGCTCGGCCTGTCGAGGGCGGAAGTCGTGGAGCTAGGGGCCGAGGTCGAGGCCAGGCGCTGCAGAGGTGAACTCCCCGTGGAGGAGGAGGACCTCTTCGGCTGCCTTGGCCCCTCCTAACTCGTTTGTTTTTGTTGCATGTGAATTGGGTCACTCCCTTCGTGGTCGTGGGCGTCCTCCTCCTCCTCCTCCTCCTCCTCCTCCTCCTCCTCCTCCTCCTCTGGAATCCATCCTGGGCCCCCACGCCGCCCAGAGGGACTCTCAGAGGTGGACAGACCTCCTACCTCGACACGTCGATTAAGGAATTGGCCGTTTTCGGTTCGCGAGAGGACGTCGCGGCCGTCCATCTTTGCGGGTCCAGGTCCGTCGGTTTCGGTCCCAGGCCGTTTTCACGAAGGGGAGGTTTGCGAAAGGGAGGTTTGTCCACCGCCGAATAGTCCCGGGCCCTGTGTTGGTTGCCTCGGGACCCGAACGCGGCTTCCGATGGCCGAGATCGAGGAGCAGCCCGCAAGGGCTCTCAGGAGCTCCTGCCGTCGGCAGCGCACCTCCGATTCCAGGCCAAGGCTTCCCCCCCCTGGAGCTTGGCATCGCTCGGACGTGTGCTTTTTTCCTTCGGCGAGGACCATCGAGGAGCATCCTCGATGACTTGGCGAAAAAACCACGCACGAAACCGAAAAAGGCACAGGGAATGGACGTCCGAGCGATGGCCAGATGCTTCCCCCCCCCGCCCTGGAGCCGGGCCCCCCCCGTTGCCGGTCCCCCTCCCCGGAGCGCCCTCGCAGGGGCGCCGCGCCCGTCGCTGCCCGCATCTGCTTACGTTGTCGCCGGTGCGGTGGAAGAAGCGGGGCGCCGAGAGGCGCCGAGGCAGCCCTTCACCGCTCACCAAACCACCCCAACCCAACGCGAAGGCTTCAATTTGCCCTCCATTTCCAGTTGGGGGGGGGTCGGGGAACACTGAACAAA
>CAUYUJ010018691.1:63769-108769 GCA_963575745.1 Prorocentrum cordatum | reverse complement strand
CTCTCAGTACCGTACAGAGGAGGCTCGAGAGCTCAGGAAGTGGCAGATGCTCATCTTTGTGGTCGTCCACGTGGCCGGGATCCTCGCCCTCGGAGCTGGGAGATTCATTGCCAAGCAAAAGTTTTCCAGTACCCTGGCGTTGGAGATCCTTGTTGTTTCTGCAGCAAGCTGTTTCATGATACTTATAGGGGTCATTCCGAAGCACTACATTGCACGATCGTTCGGCCACCGCGACGCGGAGGCCATTTGGGGCGTGGACTTGGGCCCCACCGACGGCACCCTGATACTGTACATCGATGTGGTTGTCACCTTCGTGCACTGGGTGATGCCCATCCGCTGGTTCGTGCTCGCCCCCTTGGAGGTGGTTTCGATCCTGGCCTACGCCGTGCCCGCGGTGCTGCTCGGCAGCCCGGCCACAAACATGGTCCCGTTCAACGGCCTCGCGATCCTCGTGCTCACGCTCGTCGCGGCCTTCGGGAAGCGGGCCTTCGAGTGGCAGGAGCGCCAGCTCTTTGCGGGGCTCCTGTCGGAGAAGCAGATGCGGTTCCAGGCCGAGTTCCAGCTGTCCAGGGTGGGCAGTGGCGAGGCGGCGGCGAGGGCAGAGGACGCCGGCTCCGAGCGGTCTGCCAAGCTGTCGCGCCCGGGGACGACGATGAGCGCAGCGGCGTTCGACGGCAGCGTGGAGAACGCGCCGCTGGACCAGATCCGCGCGATCGGCCTGCGGGAGCAGTGGCTCATTGCCAACGAGGAGGTGCAGATCTTGCCCGACAGGGTCCTCGGCGAGGGCGGCTTCGGCGTCGTTGCGCCGGGCCTGTACCACAACACAATCGTGGTGGTGAAGACGCCGAGGCGGGACATCGCGCGGGAAGGCGCCATCTCCTCGGCATTGCCCGAGCTCTGCAACGAGCTGAGGATCCTTCGCCGCATCCGCCACCCCAATATCGCGGTCTTGTACGGAGCGTGCATGGACGAGGCCCTGAGCAGGCTGTGCCTGGTGCTCGAGTTCGTGGACGGTGTGTCCCTGGGCGCATTCCTCCGTGGCCCAGCATCACGCGGCCGCCAGGGGCCCGGGGAGCCGCGCGGTGGAGCCTCGGAGGCCAGGGCAGTGGCGAACAGTATCTCCGTGATGTCCGTGCTCATTTTCGACATCCTGCACGCGCTGTGCTACCTGCATTCGAGGGAGCCCGTCGTCGTCCACGCCGACCTGAAGGACTCCAACGTCTTCGTCGAGGAGCGGCACAGCAGGATCGGGGGGATCTCGCACCGCGCCAAGCTGCTCGACTTTGG
The DNA here is from genome assembly GCA_963575745.1 of Prorocentrum cordatum. Classification (NCBI taxonomy): domain Eukaryota; class Dinophyceae; order Prorocentrales; family Prorocentraceae; genus Prorocentrum; species Prorocentrum cordatum. The sequence goes on along the minus strand of CAUYUJ010018691.1, from coordinate 107,482 downwards.
CCTGTCGCGGATCCTCACCCGGAGTGCCAGGCCTCTCGGCGGCACGATCCGGTGGATGGCTCCAGAGCTGTTCTCGCGCGTCCCCCCCGACACGGCCGCCGATTGCTACTCCTTCGGGCTGCTGACGCGCTTCATCGCGACAGGGCTCCTGCCCTTCGAGGACATGCGGGCCGTGCAGGTGGCCAAGCGGCTGCGGGGCGGGCAGCCGCCCAAGCTGACGTGGCCCATGCCCGCCAACGAGATCTCGGACGCCTGCCGGCCGCTGGTGGAGCAGTGCACCCAGGTGAAGCCCGCGCTGCGCCCTTCGGTGCGGCAGGCCAGCCGCGCGTTGTCCATGGTGCTGGGCCACGTCGTCAGCGGGGCCATGGATGCGGTGATCGAGCAGCTGGGCGTCAGGGGGCCTAACGGCGGGGGCAGGAGGTCACAGGGCCAGGGCGCAGCCATGCCCGATTCCGCGGACGCCGCGGCCAAGAACGACGGGCTCGAGGAGTTTCTCGGCGTGGTGGAGGTGAGGCAGACCAGCAGCATCAGCGTTGGCTCGCTCGTTTCCTGCACGGGCTCCAGGGACCTGCCCCCAGTGCAGGAGAACGAGGTGCTGCAGACTGGAGAGGCCTCGAACGGCGCCGCGGCGCCGCCGCTCGGCAGCCACAGCGCGTGCGCGCAGGCGCAGCTGACGCACCCTGGTTACAAGCCGACGCCGCTGCGCACGCAGACACTCACGCTGCTAGAGTTGGCGCTGAAGTGGAACGTTTCGACGTCGGGCAGGGCCTGCTGCTGGCTGCACGATGCTCTGGACTCCCTGAACACGGTGCTGAAACAGCTTGACCAGAGGACATGCGCGGTGAAGCACGAAGGCATGGTCTGCGGCCAGTGCGACAACTGTGGGCTGCTGATGCTGCATGACCAGGACTGCTGCGATTTCTGTGATTGCTCGCAGGCCCCGTGCATCGTGGACGACCATGCGCACCCCGAACAAGTTTTGATTTAAGCCCTCCTGTTGAAGGCCAGTGGACGTCGGGAACTCATGCGACACGGAATCGCTGACGCATCGGCCCATCCAGAAAAATGATGCCCGCTTGCAGTGGAACAAAGAGAAGAGGACTGGAGACCAGAGCTCTCTATTCAAAACGACGGCCCACCGCAGGAGGGCTGAGACTGTTTCACCCTTCTGCTTCCTCTTGCTCCTCGAGCCGACAGTCGGCGCCGCGGTGCACGCGGGCTCGGTCCCATAGGCCCCCTAGAGAGTCCCAAGACAACCCCACAGGCGTCGCTCGCGTTGCATGCGTCGGTCATCGTCTGTCATTTCTCAGTCGTTCCATTCACGCTCTGGACGCGAGCTATTCGTTATCATGCTGCAACTGCTCCTTCTCATCGAGAGGGCCAATGGCTACAAGGGCCAGTGGCTGGATTATATGCCTGGCAGTCTTCAGTGAGTCAGTTATCTCCCAGTTTGCCGAGGAAGAGTACTCGCCATTTCTGTTCATATTTGTTCCTCATTCACACGCTGCCGCCCGCGGCCGCCGCGGTCGCGTACCGGGTAGACGCCGCGCAATACCCCGCCGAGGAAACAGTGTGGTCCATCTCGCGGTGGGCGCGAAAGGCTGCACGCGCAGCGAAATTTTGTGCGACGGGCTCGGAGCGACCTGTCCCAATCGGACGCCGGGGCTCCGGAGCGCTCTCGGCGCTCCACCGAACGCCCTGGAGCGGTTCGTGACGTCGCCCGCCGAAATGCGTCGGTTCACGGAATGAACACCGGGGATGCGGCGGTGAGCGCTTGGAAAGGACGTGTTGCCGCTCCGGGCCAGATCTGGGGCCCGCGGAGGGGCCTCAGACCCTCGAGCTCCACACCCTCCTCCTCCTTGTCCTCCTCCTCCTTGTCCTCCTCCTCCTTCTCCTCCTCCCCCTCCTCCTCCTCCTCCTCCTCCTCCTCTTCCTCCTTCTAGAGGGTGAAAGACCCCGAGGAGGCCGTAACCACGAGCCCCTCGAGGAGCTTCCGAATTCGCGACCGCACGCGCTCCGCCTGCTGGCGTGGCAGTGCGTGGTGTTTGAAGTCAGACTGCCCGAGAGCGTCTCTCCTCACCCCTCCTGACTCCCCCTCCTCTGCATGACCGCACGCGCTCCGCCCGCCGGGGCGACAGCGCGTGACACTTCTCGCATTTGCCATCAAGGCGTGCTCCACTGTCGTGGCCCTTGCCGTGCATGAGTGTTCACATATCTTAGGCCTGCGATTTGGATGAGTTGCACTCCCTGTTTTTACTGAAGCTGTCAGAATGGCCGCACCCTCGGTGTCCTAGTTCTTCGATTTCGCGGTCGACCTGCTGGACTCAATGAGCTTGTTTTGTCTTGACTTGTAAAAAAAGGCGCACAAGACGGCCCAAGAGGGCGCCAAGACGGCCCAGGCGGCTCCCACGACAGCCCAAGAGGGCCCCAAGTCCGCCCCAAGAGCAGCCCAAGAGGGGGAACCCGACCCAAGAAGGCCCCAGGACGCTCCCAAGAGGCCCCAAGAGGCCCCCAAGAGGGCCCCAAGAGGCTTCCAAGAGGGCCCCAAGAGGCCCCCAAGAGGCCCACAAGAAGCCCCAGAGGGTCCAACACGGCGTCCCCCAAGAGGCTTCGAACCTGCCTCCAAGAAGCCCGCGAGAGGAGGAGGAAGAGGACGCTTCTTCCCCTCATCATCATCCTCCGCATTCTCCTCATCCCTCCTTCTCCTGTTCCTTCCTCCTCGTCTCCCTCCTCGTCATGCTCCTGCTCCAACCTGTTCCATCATTCTCCCCTTCATCCTCCTCATCCTCGTCATCACCCTCCTCCTGATCCTCCTCCTCCTCCTCCTGCTCTTCCCTCCTCTTCTCCTCCCTCCTCCCTCCCCTTCCTGATCTTCCTCTCACCCTCCTCTTGCCTCATCCTCCCTCCTCATCCTCCGTCCTCCCCCTCTTCCTCCTCCTCCCTCCTCCTGCTCCTGGTAGACTGACATCAAGGTTTAAGGGGGGCTGAGCCTGTCAGCGTGATCTTCGCTGTGCGGGGGTCCACGGTGATCTCTGTTGGGGTGGGGGAGCAGGATGTGTCCCCCCCACCCCCCGGGGGCGCGACAAGGTAGCACCAGAGCGCGCGCCTGGGAAGGGGTCCCTGCTGCACTCTTCATAACCCTCGTTTTCCTCCTTCGCCTCACGCACCTCTGCCTCCACCTCGTCTGCTCCCCCCTTCATCGCGCTCCTCCTCTTCCTCCGCCTTTCCCCTCCTCCTTCTCCCTCCTGCTCCTCCTCCTCCTCCTCCTCTTCCCTTTCCTCTTCCGCTTCTCTTCGTCTCCATTGTCCTCAATTTCCTCTTGATTTTCCTCCTCCTCCCCCTCCTATTCCATTTCGTTGTCCTCCTCTTTGAGCGGGAGGCATGGAATTCAGAGTTCGTGGTATTCTTTTTAGGCTCCTCTTGGAGCCACCTTGAGGCCGTCTTGGGCGCCTCTTGAGGCGTCATGAGCTCCCAAGAGAGCGCCCAGCAGCCCAAGAGGCTCCCAGAAGCCCAAGAGACTTCCAGAGGCTCCCAAGAACGCTTCTGGAATCGCCGAAACTGCCTAATCGCTTCCAGACGCCCATGAGGGCTTCTGGACGGCCAAGGACCCCCCCAATACGCTTCAAGAGAGCCTCCAGAAGGCACAACACGCTTTCAATACGTTACAAGAGAGCTCCAAGAGGCCCCCCAAGAGGCCCCAAGAGACGCAAATTCCAGATTGTTGAAAGTTGTTCACCTTCCCGCCTTTCCGGCTTCCCGACGCTCCAAGACTGCCTCAAAGGCTCCCCCGTAGCTTGATTGGCTCAATTCGTGCAGCCTTGAAGCAGGACGAGAGGACGGAAAGGAGGAGGAAGATGAACAGCGCGAGGGAGAATGCATATGCAGTAAATGGGGGGGGGAGAGAGAGAGAGAGAGAGAGAGAGAGAAAGAAAGAAAGAAAGAAAGAGGTAGGGCGAGCAGGGGCGGGAGCAGAGGTGCGACGAGGACGAGGAAGAGGAGGAGGAGGGGGGGATGAAGAAGAGGGGGAGGACGAGGACGAGGAGGACGACGACGAAGACGACGACGACGACGATGCGGGAGGAGGAGGGGGAGGGGAGCGAAGCGAATGGAGGCTCTGCAACGGCCACGTGCGGCGAACGTCCCAGTGTCGCCGCCCATCAGACGGACGAGAACGAACGCTGCAAAACGTAATGCAACCATGACTAGAACCTAAGCGCGCGCGAAGCGCGCGCGTGGTTCTAGTGCATCTATATATATATATATATGTGTGTATATAGATATACACGCGTTGTTTACCCCCCATTCTCCTGACCTTCCAGCAGGGCTTAAACATTGCCCCAGGACCTTGACGTCTAACCTGCACTGGAGGCTTTGAGCAGTCCACATAGGCGTATAGGCCTGGAGTGCTGTTTCTTCGCGCTCTGTCAGGTCAGGGTCAGCGCCCCCCCCCGCCGAGCAGCGCCCGAGCCGCTCCATGGGAACCGCCCCGCCTCCGAGGCCCGGCGGGGCACCCCGGGGCTCCAGGGTTGGCGCGAGCTGCCTGCCAGGCACCCCGAGGTCCCGAGGTGCCTGGGCGGGGCGCCCTCGGGAGCGGCCCCGGCACCAGTGCCGTTCTTGATGCGTGCTCCGCGTGCGGATGAAACATGCAGGGATTTACGGTAGGTTTGCGTCGTGTCGACCAGCGGCGACCCCAGCGCGGGCGTTCAAGTTTGAACGCCGCCGGCGACCCAGAATCGATCGATGTGGAACGATCGGACGTTGCGGCAGCGGCCGGTCGTTCAAGGTTGAACGATCCCTGCGGTGTCAAGAACCAACGCTGGGGTCGACACGACACGAACCTGCCGTAGCACCATAAACAAAAACGAGTTCATGCAGAAATTTATTCATGACTTGAGCATGCATTCAAAGTCCAATATTTGGAATGCATCCCACGTATGAAAGACTGCCCCGGTACCCCGGGCCGCGTCCCCGTGCCCAGGGGGGGGGGAGGGCAGCCCGCGGGGGCGGCGCGGGGAGTGCCCGCGCCAGCCGCGCTCCGCGGCCCGGGCCCCGCGGATCTGGGCCTCGGGGAGGGGGTCGGAGTCGACGGGGCCGGAGGATTGCGCTGCGCATCGCCGATGCGTCGGCGACGCGGCTCGACGTGGAGCCCGATCTTCTCTGTGCGGACGTCGTCGCTGCATCGGCGATGCGGCGAGATCCTCCGGCCCCATCTACGCCGACCCCATCGGGGAGGCCTCTCCACAGGAGGGCTCAAACGTAGCAGCAGGATCTCGACGTCGAAATTCCAGCAGTGAAGGTTTTCAGGCAGTCAGGATGGGTCTGCAGATCTAGAGGACCGTGTCTTAGCACTCTGCATAGTCAGGGCTCTTCCGTGGGAGGCCACGTGCTCGCGCGCGTAGAGGTGGTCCCGCGCATCCGCTGGGCTGCAGGCGCCAGACGCGAGGCTTGTTGGCCTGTCCTTCGAGTGAGAGATCGACTACAGAATTGATTCAAGAGGCTCATGCCATTCCGCCGACCCAGAGAAGAGGCGTGGAGTCCACGGTTGAGGCGCGTGGGTTTCTTGGGCATTATGTGGGGATTTTTGTGGGCGTCTTGGGGGATGTTTGGGGGATGTTTGGGGGCCTGGCGTAGCCTCCTTGGAGGCACCCTTGAAGCGTGTTGGGGGCCGCCGTGGGGCCTCTTTCGGGCCTCTCGGGGGCCTCTTGGGGCTCATTGGGGGCCTCTTTTCGGCCGCTTGGGGGCCTCTTGGAGCCATTTGGTGTCTTTTGGGGGGCCCCTGTGGGCAGAAGAGATTGGATTTTCGGTTCGTGTTCTCCCTCTTCGCCTCTCTTGGGGCTCTCTCGGGGCAATATTTGGCCGTCTTGGGCCCCTCTTTGGGCCGTCTTGCAGTGTTGGGGCGGTCTACGGGGCCTCTTGGGCCGTCTTGGATCGTCGGAAGTTAGAGAAGACGATAACCCTAGAATCAATGAGAAACCAACGGAAAACATTAGATTTTTGCCTCTCGGGGCCCTCTTCGGAAGGCTCTCGGGGCGTCTCGAAGGCGCCTTGGGGCGTCTCGGAGCCATGGTAGGCGTCTTGGGCCAATCTTTCCGCGTCTCGGGACCCTCTCGGAAAGTTGTCGAGGCCACAGGAGGCATATGTGGAAGCTCTGGAGTCTCCAGGGGTGCGCCGAGTAGCCCAGATATCGCCCCCCCCTCCCCCCCCCATCCCCCCCCTTTTGAACGGGATCTTGGACTCTGGGGGAGGAGGAAGGGGGCGGGCGGACAGCCACTCATCTCACACGCCTTCTCACCCCCAGCAAGCGGGGGATCGGCGGATGACGGGAAGCGTCTTCGAGGAACGAGAAGCGAGCTGGACGTTTTGGCTGAATCCTCCTCATATCAGTAAGAGATCTCTTAACTATAGGGGGTGGCGGGGCGCACGGTGTACCAGGCTTAGCGGATTCCTCGGGATGGCGATTTTACGTGAGACATCCTCACACAAATGAGATCTTCGCGACATCGCGTTTAACAAAAACAAGCGTTTCGTTCGAGACATCTTCGAACAGTTGATGACAGCGAAATGTCGCCGTCTGTGAAAATTTGCGTTTCGCTCTGGACATCCTCGCGAAAATGAGATGACGACTGAAGTATTTAACTAACTCTTATGTTAAGAATTGCGATTTCGCTAGGGACATCCTCAGAAAACGAGCGGCAGCACGGCGGACCAGAACGAAGAGCACGACAGAAAATGTGCATTTCGCTAGGGACATCCTCAACAAAATGAGATGTCCTCAACGTCGTCTTGGTATCGTTCTCGAAGTGCCTCAAGATGAGGAAATGAGAGGCCAAAAAGCACGTCGAGATGGCTGTCAGAACGATTGGGGGACTTCCGAAAATAGCGATTTCGCTAGGGACATCCTCAAAACATGAAAACATACACCAGCATCGACTTGAAAACTGTTGTTCTTACATAGTTTTGACTTTGCTTCTGAAAAGGCTTCCAGACGGCCCAAGGCAGCCTTCAAAAAATGTCGATTTCACTAGGGACATCCTCAAAACATTGATGCGTGCGACATCGCATCGTAATGATTTTAGGAGGGCATCAGGGAGCAACAGAAGGCCACAACATGGCCCCAAGAGCGCCCTTAAGGTTGCTGAACATAGTGATTTTGCTAGGGACATCTTCAACACAATAACAAATCGAACAACATCGTTTTGAAAACTGCTGTTTTAACATCGTCTGGGGATCGCTCCTGAAAAGGCTTCTAGATGGTTTAAGCCAGTCATCTAAAAATGACGATTTCGCTAGGGACATCCTGAAATAATGAATGTGTGTAACATCGGACTGTAACGGTTTTGTAAGGCATCAAGAAGGCCCCCACAGGCCCCAAACAAGCCCAAATTTGACACCCAGGAGCGCCCTCGAGACGATCCAAAATGGCGATTTCGCTTGAGACATCCTTACAACAATGAAATGTTCACAACATCGAGTTCAGCAAAACTGAGCGTTTCGCCTGAGACATCCCTTAAACGTGGGAGCCCGCGAATTCGACAGATGTTCAAAAACTAGCGTCTCGCCTCAGACATCCTAACAAAAATGATGCCTCGGAGTGGCGGTTTCAATACCTCTCATGTTTAAAATCGCGCTCTCGCTGCATACATCCTCAAACAATTGGGCGGAGCATGGCCGGCGAAAAAAGTGCTCCTTCGCTCTTGACGTCTATTCTGCCGTGCTCTTTCGTTCTTGGGGTCTATTCTGAAATGCTCCTTGTTTTTTTGTGCCGTGCTCCTTTGCTCTTCTAGCCTATTCTGCCATGCTCCTGGCCAGTTTCTGTCACAATCCTTTGTTCTTGGGGCGTATGATGCCGTGCTCCTGGTCGTTTTCTGCCGTGCTCCTTAGCTCCTGGGGCACATTCTGCCGTGCTCCTTCGCTTTCGGGGTTTATGCTGCCGTGCTCCTTGTGGTTTTCTTGCATTATCCTTCTTCCTTGGGGCGTATTATGTTGTATTATTGCATCTATCTTGCCGTGCTCCTTAGCTCTCGCGGTCTATTCTGCCGTGCTCCTGGTCACTGGTCGTGTTTTGCAATGCTCCTTCTTTCCTGGCGCCTATTCTGCCGTGCTCCTCAGCTCTTGGGGTCTATTCTGCCGTGCTCCTGTTTTTTTTTTTCTGTCATGCTCCTTCGCTCTTGGGGCCTCTTCTGCCGTGCTCCTCAGCTCTTGGGGTCTATTATGCCGTGCTCTTTGTTCTTTTTCTGCCGTGCTCCTTCGCTCATGGGGCCTATTATGCCGTGTTCCTGGTCTTTTTCTGCCGTGCTCCTTAGCTCTGGGGTCTATTCTGCCGTGGTCCTGGTCTTCTGCCGTGCCCCTGAGCTCTGGGGGTCTATTCTGCCGTGCTCCTAGTCATTTTCTGCCGTGCTTCTTCGCATTTGGGGCATTTTCTGCCGTGCTCCTTGTCTCTTCGGGCCTATTCTGCCGTGCTCCTGGTCTTTGTCTGCCGTGCTCCTGCTTTTTCCCAACCCTCCTTGGTTGGGTATTCGTTTTGAATAGAGCAGTGTGGTCGCGTCCCTCCTCCCTCCCTTCCTCCTTTTCCCCTCCCGCCTCTTCCTGTCTTGCCCGCGGGGGGCTGCGATCTGTGAAACTGTCGCAATTTTCGAGGCCTGCTGGGGGGCCCAGCACAGTGAGGGCCACGGGCGGATCCAAATTAGACCTCGCCATCCCTGGGGGGCTGCGATCTGTGAAACTGTCGCCATTTTCGAGCCCTGCTGGGGGGCCAGCACAGTGAGGGCCACGGGCGGATTCAAATTAGACCTCGCCATCCCTGGGGGGCTGCGATCTGCGAAACTGTCGCCATTTTCGAGGCCTGCTGGGGGGCCCAGCACAGTGAGGGCCACGCGCGGATTCAAATTAGACCTCGCCATCCCTGGGGGGCTGCGATCTGCGAAACTGTCGCCATTTTCGAGGCCTGCTGGGGGGCCCAGCACAGTGAGGGCCACGCGCGGATTCAAATTAGACCTCGCCATCCCTGGGGGGCTGCGATCTGCGAAACTGTCGCCATTTTCGAGGCCTGCTGGGGGGCCCAGCACAGTGAGGGCCACGCGCGGATTCAAATTAGACCTCGCCATCCCTGGGGGGCTGCGATCTGCGAAACTGTCGCCATTTTCGAGGCCTGCTGGGGGGCCCAGCACAGTGAGGGCCACGCGCGGATTCAAATTAGACCTCGCCATCCCTGGGGGGCTGCGATCTGCGAAACTGTCGCCATTTTCGAGGCCTGCTGGGGGGGCCAGCACAGTGAGGGCCACGCGCGGATTCAAATTAGACCTCGCCATCCCTGGGGGGCTGCGATCTGCGAAACTGTCGCCATTTTCGAGGCCTGCTGGGGGGCCCAGCACAGTGAGGGCCACGCGCGGATTCAAATTAGACCTCGCCATCCCTGGGGGGCTGCGATCTGCGAAACTGTCGCCATTTTCGAGGCCTGCTGGGGGGCCCAGCACAGTGAGGGCCACGCGCGGATTCAAATTAGACCTCGCCATCCCTGGGGGGCTGCGATCTGCGAAACTGTCGCCATTTTCGAGGCCTGCTGGGGGGCCCAGCACAGTGAGGGCCACGCGCAGATTCAAATTAGACCTCGCCATCCCTGGGGGGCTGCGATCTGCGAAACTGTCGCCATTTCGGGGCCTGCTGGGGGGCCCAGCATAGTGAGGGCCACGGGCAGATTCAAACTAGACCTCGCCATCCCTGGGGGCTGCGATCTGTGAAACTGTCGCCATTTTCGAAGCCTGCTGGGGGGCCCCGCACAGTGAGGGCCACGGGCAGATTCAAATGAGACCTCGCCATCCCTGCGGGGCTGCGATCTGTGAACCTGTCGCCACTTTCGAGGCCTGCTGTGATCCCCGTTTTCGAAGTGGCTAGGAGTGCTCAGGAATTGTAAATCATCAGCTTTATCAAGCCCTTTTCCTGTAGCCAGTGTCCTGCGAGTCTCCCGAATTCCGTCTGCAGACATATGTAACCCTCGCTCCGTCATCGCCCCCTTATAAAGTATCCTAAACTATTTGCGCCCCGCTTTTGCGCAGGGGTTGGGTACGTCGCCAGGGTAATTTTCTGCCGTGCTCCTTCGCACTTGGGGCATATTCTGCCGTGTTCCTTGTCTCTTGGGTTCTATGCTGCTGTGCTCCTGGTCTTTGTTTGGTTTGCTCCTTCGCTCTTGGGGTCTATTTTCCCGCACTCCTTCAGCCCTCGGGGTCTATTCTGGCGTGCTTCTGTTCTTTTCTGCCGTGCTCCTTCGATCTTGGGGCCTATTCTGCCGTGCTCCTGGTCATTCTCTGCCGTGCTCCTTAGCTTTTGGGGTCTATCCTGCCGTGCTCCTGGTCTTTCTCTGCCGTACTCCTTCGCACTTGAGGCATATCCAGCCCTGCTCCTTAGCTCCTGGGGTCTATTCTGCCGTGCTCCTGGTATTTTTTCTGCCGTGCTCCTTCGTTCTTGGGGCCTAATCTGCCGTGCTCCTGGTATTTGTTCTGCCTGTTCCTTAGCTATTGAGGTCTATTCTGCCGTGCTCCTGGTCATTTTCTGCCGTGCTCCTTAGCTTTTTGGGTGTATTCTGCCGTACCCATTTGCTCTTGGGGTCTATTCTCCCGTGTTCCTTGTTTCTCTCTGCCGTGCTCCTTCGCTCTTGGGGCCTATTCTGCCGTGCTCCTCATCTTTTTCTGCCGTGTGCGCCCAGAAGCTCTGCCAAAACGACCACCGCGACGATCCGCACGGCAGATACAGGAACACGGCAGAACACACAGAGCACACAGAGGCACGGCAGAACACAGAAGCACGGCAGAACAGGAGCACGACAGAACATACAGGAGCACAGCACAACACACCCCGCACGCACGCCGACACGTGCGCCACGGCATACTTGCGCGGTATAACAACAACAGAGCATGTTCCACATGTTTGGTGGACTATATGGGGTTCGGCGCTGCACCGATTTTTTCGTTGGCGGATTCCCACAAGCAGCGATATCGTTCGAGACATCCTCCGAATATGGAGGTGTTGGAGGTTATCGTTTAAGACGTGTTATGTTAACAAGTGACATGTTCATTCGAGACATCTTCAGAACATCGGGATGTCGAATTACCCTGGCGACGTGCCCAACCCCTGCGCAAAAAGCGGGGCGCAAATAGTTTAGGATACTTTTTAAGGGGGCGATGGCGGAGCGAGGGTTACATATGCCTGCAGACGGAATTCGGGAGACTCGCAGGACATTGGCTACAGGAAAAGGGCTTGATACAGCTGATGAGCTACAATTCCTGAGCACCCCTAGCCACTTCGAAAACGGTGATCACAGCAGCCCTCGAAAGTGGCGACAGTTTCACAGATCGCAGCCCCCAGGGATGGCGAGGTCTAATTTGGGTCCGCGCGTGGCGTCACTGTGCGGGGCCCCCCAGCAGGCCTCGAAAGTGGCGGCAGTTTCACAGATCGCAGCCTCCAGGGGATGGCGAGGTCTAATTTGAATCTGCCCGTGGCGTCACTGCGCTGGGCCCCCCAGCAGGCCTCGAAAGTGGCGACAGTTTCACAGACCGCAGCCCCCAAGGGATGGCGATGTTTCGTTTGAATATGCCCGTGGCGTAACTGTGCTGGCCCCCCCGGCAGGCCTCGAAAGTGGCGACAGTTTCACAGATCGCAACCACCCCAGGGATGGCGAGGTCTAATTTGAATCTGCCCGTGGCCCTCACTGTGCTGGGCCCCCCAGCAGGCCCCGAACATGGCGACAATTTCACAGATCGCACCCCCCAGGGATGGCGAGGTCTCATTTGAATCTGCCCGTTGCGTCGCTGTGCTGGGCCCCCCAGCAGGCCTCGAAAATGGCGACAGTTTCACAGATCGCAACCACCCCAGGGATGGCGAGGTCTCATTTGAATCTGCCCGTGGCCCTCACTGTGCTGGGCCCCCCAGCAGGCTTCGAAAATGGCGGCAGTTTCACAGATCGCAGCCCCCCAGGGATGGCGAGGTCTAATTTGATTCCGCGCGTCGCCTTCACTGTGCGGGGCCCCCCAGCAGGCCTCGAAAATGGCGACGGTTTCACAGATCGCAGCCCCCCAGGGATGGCGAGGTCTGCCCGTGGCCCTCACTGTGCGGGGCCCCCCAGCAGGCTTCGAAAATGGCGACAGTTTCACAGATCGCAGCCCCCCCAGGGATGGCGAGGTCTCAGTTGAATCTGCCCGTGGCCCTCACTGTGCTGGGCCCCCCAGCAAGCCCCGAACATGGCGACAATTTCACAGATCGCACCCCCCAGGGATGGCGAGGTCTCATTTGAATATGCCCGTGGCGTCATTGCGCGGGGCCCCCCAGCAGGCCTCGAAAGTGGCGACAGTTTCACAGATCGCCCCCCCCAGGGATGGCGAGGTCTAATTTGAATATGCCCGTCGCCCTCACTGTGCTGGGCCCCCCAGCAGGCCTCGAAAATGGCGACAGCTTCACAGATCGCAACCCCCCAGGGATGGCGAGGTCTCATTTGAATCTGCCCGTGGCGTCACTGTGCTGGGCCCCCCAGCAGGCCTCGAAAATGGCGACAGTTTCACAGATCGCAGCCCCCCCAGGGATGGCGAGGTCTAATTTGAATCTGCCCGTGGCCCTCACTGTGCTGGGCCCCCCAGCAGGCCTCGAAAATGGCGACAGTTTCACAGATCGCAGCCCCCCAGGGATGGCGAGGTCTAATTTGAATCCGCGCGTGGCCCTCACTGTGCTGGGCCCCCCAGCAGGCTTCGAAAATGGCGACAGTTTCACAGATCGCAGCCCCCCCAGGGATGGCGAGGTTTAGTTTGAATCTGCCCGTGGCCCTCACTGTGCTGGGCCCCCCAGCAGGCTTCGAAAATGGCGACAGTTTCACAGATCGCAGCCCCCTCAGGGATGGCGAGGTCTAATTTGAATCTGTGGCCCTCACTGTGCTGGGCCCCCCAGCAGGCCTCGAAAATGGCGACAGTTTCACAGATCGCAGCCCCCCAGGGATGGCGAGGTCTCATTTGAATCCGCGCGTGGCCCTCACTGTGCTGGGCCCCCCAGCAGGCCTCGAAAATGGCGACAGTTTCACAGATCGCAGCCCCCCAGGGATGGCGAGGTCTCAGTTGAATCTGCCCGTGGCCCTCACTGTGCTGGGCCCCCCAGCAGGCCTCGAAAATGGCGACGGTTTCACAGATCGCAGCCCCCCAGGGATGGCGAGGTCTAATTTGAATCTGCCCGTGGCCCTCACTGTGCTGGGCCCCCCAGCAGGCTTCGAAAATTGCGACGGTTTCACAGATCGCAGCCCCCCCAGGGATGGCGAGGTCTAATTTGAATCTGCCCGTGGCCCTCACTGTGCGGGGCCCCCCAGCAGGCCTCGAAAATGGCAACAGTTTCACAGGTCGCAGCCCCCCGCAGGCAAGACAGGAAGAGGCAGGGAGGGAGGGAGGAGGAGGAAGGAAGGAAGGAGTGGAGACCACACTGCTCTATTCAAAGCGAATACCCAACCAAGGAGGGTTAGGAAAACTGTCAAGGATTTTGTTGTGCATGAAGATTAGCGTTTCGCCCGAGACATCCTCGAACAAATGATTTGTTAGAACAGCTGTGTTACCACTTTCCTTATAACACATCGCGCTTTCGCTCGGGACATCCTCAGGAAATCGGGAGGGGCGCGGCAGACCGAAAAAAAGGAGCACAGCAGAAATTGATCATTTCGCTGGGGACATCCTCAACAAATGAGATGTTCGCAACATCGCCTCCACATCGTTTTCGAAGTGCTTCAAGACGAAGAGATGAGAGCCCCCAAAGGAGCCCAAGATGGCTCCAACAGCGCCCTGGAGTCTGCCGAAAATGACGAGTTATCTAGTCTTTCTGCCATGTTCCTGGTCTTCTTCTGGTTTGCTCCTTCGCTCTTGGGGCCGATTCTGCCGTGCTTCTTAGCTCTTGGGGTCTATTCTACCGTGCTCCTGGTCTTTTTCTGCCGTGCTCCTTCGCTCTTGGGGCTTATTTTGGTAATTTTCTGCCGTGCTCCTTGGCTTTTGGGGTGTATTCTGCTGTGCTCCTGGCCTTTCTCTGCCGTGTTCCTTCGCACTTGGGGCATATTCATCCCTGCTCTTTAGCTCCTGGGGTCTATTCTGTCGTGCTCCTGGTCTTTTTCTTCCGTGTTCCTTAGCTCTTGGGGCCTATTCTGCCGTGATCTTGGTCTTCTTCTGCCTGTTCATTTGCTTTTGGGGTCTATTCTGCCGTACTCTTTTGCTCTTGGGGTCTATTCTACCGTGTTCCTGGTCTTTTTCTGCCGTGCTCCTTCGATTTTAGGGGTTTATTCTGCCGTACTCCTTTGCTTTTGGGGTCTATTCTGCTGTGATCCTGGTCTTTTTCTGCCGTGCTCCTTCGCTCTTCGGGCCTATTCTGCCGTGCTTCTAGTCTTTTTCTGCCGTGCGCGCCCAGAAGCTCCGCCAAAACGACCACCGCGACGATCCGCACGGCAGAATACAGCAGCACGGTAGAACACACAGAGCACACAGAGGCACGGCAGAACACAAGCACGGCAGAACAGGAGCACGGCAGAACACACAGGAACACAGCAAAACACACCCCGCACGCACGCCGACACGCGCGCCACGGCATACTTTCGCGGCGTAACAACAACAGAGCATATCCACATGCTTGGTGGACTAAAGCGACGCTTCCCGTTCTTGTCCGGTCAGGTTTGCCCCGGAACTGTTGTGTCCTTCGCCTCACACAACAACTTGTAGAACTTTCGTAGATACTCGACCATTCTGCACATGCTTCGTGGGCTCGCCAAGCAACAACCAGTTCTGGGATACAGATCACTACCGCCGTCGACCTCCCACTCGAACGCTGGGCCTGGCCGCCCCGGCCCCCCCCCTTCGGGCGTTGCGTCGAATGGCGGGGTGAGGAAAGGTGCGCCTTTTGTGACCTCAGTCGCGTTGCGCTCAGCTGCTTGCTTCGCAATCGCGGGGTGCTCCGCGTGCTCGCTCTCTGTTGTGGAGTTTCTGAAGAGTCGCCAATCGAGCGCTCTTCCGCCCACGCGTCCCGCAGGATGCACGGCTTAGTGGTGGGGAGGGGGCCCTGAAGGCCCCCCCCCTTGTGGCCCAGGATGGGGCACGACAGGGGCACGTTTGTTCCCCCCGCCTCCCCTCCCCCAGCCATTCGTCGCCCCCTTCTGTGAAGCAGCGCGCCCTGCCATGTACCGCCCCCCTGCCATGTATCGCCCCTCTCCCACTTGTCGCCCCCCCCGTTCATCTAGGCCTCCTAAATGGGGTCGGAGTAGATGTGGGCGGAGGATCGCGCCGCATCGCTGATGCATCGCCGATGTATCGCCGACGTCGGCGATGCATCGCCAGTGCGTCACCGATGCATCCTCGATGCATCGCCGGTGTATCGGTGATGCGGCGCGACCCTCCGACCCCATCTACTCCGACCCCATGTAGGATGCCTCTAATTCAACTACGCGCAGGCGAGGCTCGGTGGCATGTCTTGGGCCCCCCTCCAGGGCACTTCGGGCCTCGCCGACCGCCCCCCCTGGCCTCGGGCGCCGCAGGCCTCGGGCGCGCCCCCCCCTCCCCGCGGGAGCGTTCCCGAGGCCTCGCGCGGGGGGACGGACCGCCCCCGCCCATCCTCAGAGGCGACGATAGGGGCGAGTAGCCCAGGGGAGAGCAGTCCATGTATTGAAATGCGCCGATGACCTAGGTGTTCGAAAAAGGCTCCCGGGCGAATGCGTGTAATGCCCACCACTGGGCTATTTGCCCCTATCGTCGTCGCCGACATCCCTCGGCACGATCGGCACGGGCACGGCAACCATGGGTGCGCAGGCCGACTCAGCCACGCGCAGGGCGGGGGGGGGGGCAAAGGGGAAGGGGGGGAGGCTTCTTGGAAGCACCCCTTGTCTCTAAGACGGCGCGGGCCTTGTCTGCAGGTGCATGGCCAGCGCCTTCTGAGAAGCGGCCTCCTCCTAAGACGCGTGTTTTCCCCCTCCCCCGTAAGTGCCCCCCTCCGCGTGCTGCCAACTAGGTGCGGGAAGAATGGGTACGAAGGACGACAGCACATCCTGAGCATTTTGAGCAGGATCTGCTGTCAGGGTCGCCGCGACCGTTGTGCATTTGAGACAGACGGCCCCCTGCCCATCAGCGGCCGCTGTCGTATTTGGACAACTTTTGTTGTTGGGTATCGTACCAATGTTTGTCCGTACCCACTTCGGACGTCCAAAATCTTAGGGAGTCGTGTTCTTGGGGGGGGCCAGGTGGTTCCCGAAAAGTTCAAGTTCAGGCGTGCTGTGCATGATGGCTTCCCCGTGGCCTCAGAGGTCCTGGGGCCGACCCCCCATACAAAAACCATGTCCCCTTGTCACCTTAGCGTACAGGGCAGGGGGCACAGGGGAGGGGAAGTATCGACCCCCAACCGCTCGTAGCCCACCCAGCCCCAGACCGCGCGGCTCCCCCATCGGGGCCCCGTCGCCGTCGGAGACGTACCGCCGATTCCAGTTTGACTTTCCCCCCCCAGTCGTTCCACCCTTTCGGTGTTTTTTGTTCCGTCTTGGGCTGCGCCGTGGCTGGTCTCCCAAGCCGCGTCCAGCCAGCCGCGGCGACGAGGGCGCCTCAGGAGGCCCCAGCCCACAAAACAGAAGATGAAAAAGGGCACGAGACATCGAACAGTGAACTCCTCGCGAGGGCGCCCCAAGGGCCGTAGATGCCCCATGCAAAGGGCCGAAGACATCGAATGCCTCGATCCCCGGTCCCTGCTCGTCCCCAGACGTCCGACGTCCGTTTTTTCCCACAGCGTGGCTCCCCAGAGGTTTGCATCCCTTCCCAGGGACGGGCTCTCCGTCCCGAGTCGTTATTGCTGACGGTCCTGGGGCCCGTTGCGGACCCCGAAAGGCAGAACAGAAACATGCAAACATGTAAGTCGTGATTCTCTCACGGCACGAGCATGCAGGGCCCAGGGGTCGAGAATCGATCCCCCGACCTGCTCTGGTTGCCGTCTGGCCAGAATTTCAAGGCGCATCCAGCCGTGGCGACGAGGAGCCCTTCAGAGGCCTAAGCAGGGTGAGTGATGTGGGAGTCAGATCCTCGTCCACCCCCTCGCTGGGCCGGTGGGCTGCATGGCGCCGTCCCCTGAGATCCGGCGTTGCGAGAGAATGCGACAGGGCAGAAGATTGCGACTGGAATCTCGGACCCCATGTTTCTGCTGTATTTTTTCGAGCCGCATCGATCTGTGATGGTCCCCGGGCCCGAGTCATGGCGAGAGCGCCCAGTGTGATAAGACCGCAACGCCTGGATAGCAGGGTTTCGTACTCGTGGCGTTCGTTGAGCATCTGCGGCTGAGCGCGCCGCGCCCGCGCCTTCCCGCAGCCCGCGTTCTGCAGCCGCCAGGGCCGTCCCCGCGTCCCCCGAGCGTCCCTCGCGGCAGGCGGGCGTGCAAGGGGCGACCATTGCCCCATCTTCCTCCGCCGCCTCCTCCTCCTCTTGATTCGCGGCGATCGGGCCCCAGGAATGTCGTGTGGGCGCCAAACGGCAGTGCTCGCAATGGGGCACTTCCCGCAATCGAGATCAGTTCTTGTAGGGGCCTATCAAGAGGGAACTTGGAGGGAAGGTTGATTGCAACATCGTTGATGCATCTTGGGTTTACACTGGGCCTCCTCCTTCTCTCCTCCTCCTCTTCCTCCTCCTCCTCCTCCTGGTCCTCCTCCCCCTCCTCCTCTTCCTCCTCTTCCTCATCCTCCTCTTCCTTCTCCTTCCTTCCCTCTGAGATCTCAGCCGTGCCTTTCTAAGTATGGCTTAGAATGGTTTCATGGTGGTTAGCCAGGTGTCTGGGCTATCCTACTTGTGCGAACGTCTCTAACTAGTTGGGTCTACTCACGCTTACCTATTTGGCGTGTTTATGCTATTCACTTATCAAGTCTCTGGTTCGCCCCTCCCTCTTCCTGTCTGTTCTGGGAGCCTCTACCCCTTCTTTCGAGGTATTCTGGGCTCCAGGCTGACGCCGTCCGTCCCCTGTTGGCTGGATAGGGCCTTGGAGTGATCTGGGCTGCACCCGAGCATGCTGGATCGGCCTGCCGACTGACCCTCTCCATGTGTCTGGTTGACCCAAAAGAGGGTCCAGCGACAAGGGGGTGGTACAATAGATTTGGTGCAATCGATTTGTGGGGTTGCAACAGATTTGGGGTGTGCAATACATTCCAGTGCGCAAATGTATTGCTGTTTTTCGCGTGCAGAACACCTGTTGCAATACAATGCAATACAATTCTCTGGCGCAGTACGATTGCAATACAAGTGCCACAAATCTATTGCACTACCCCCTTTCAGCTGGACCCCTTTTGGGCCGACCAGAATGTGGTGCCTTGAGGGCGCCTGGGCAATTCGGCCCCTTCCCTTTCCGTCAGAGTCAGGTTGGGGTTGCTGGAGTTGGGACCCTCCTCTTCCTTCCCCGAGAAGCGCCGTCACATGAAACATTCGCAACCTCGTGAAAAGTTACGACCACCCCATCTTCCTGCGGATTCAGCTGTGGCGACTAGGAGCCCCCTGGAGGCCCCAACAGGGCGAACGAAAACAGAGCTCGAACCTCAAGCCTGCGACACTCTGAGATCCGCTGCTGCGGGACAGATGCGACATCGTTGCAAAAATACGACCGGAGCCATCGACGCCACCTTTCTGCAGCGCTCGTCGAGCCTGCTCGATGTGTGAGGATCTCGGGGCCCGGAGCCGCGCAGACCTCGGGGCTTCTCCCCCAGACATGTGATGATTACAGGTTTTCCAGATCTGCATGATTACATGTTTACATAGTTCCTCCCCCTCCTTCTCCTCCTCCTCCTCCTCCTCCTCCTCTTCCGCCTCCTCCTCATCCTCCTCCTCATCCTCCTCCTCCTCATCTTGATCCACCCAGCTGGCGCAGCGTTTCACCCTTCATTTCGCGTCGCTGCTTGGGACTGTGTTCCTGCCCACGCGCCGGACGGCGTATGGCTTGCGAGTGGGTGAGTCCCGACCCCTTTCGTCCCGAGGCGTGTTTCGTTGGGGAGGCCCAGCCCCCAGCCAGGGCCCTTGGAGGCCGAGAACGGCCAAAACAAGTCCGTCGCAATGTTGTACAACGCGAGCATGTCGGGATCTTCCTTCCTTCGAGGGAACAGACACGCTGACCTGTCGACGCCGATCTTAGTCATAGTCCATGGTGGCCGTCGACGGTCTGCGAGGATGATCCATGACTCGACGCTGACCAAGATCGGCGTCCCCCCTCTCTTGGGCCCCTCCGCCTTGGGAATATCTTGGGCCTTCCTGGGCCGCCATGGGGGCCCTCGTGACTCTTGGGGGCCTCTTGGGCCGTGTTGGGGTGGTCTTTGGGGCCTCTTGGGCCATCTTGGAGTATCGAAAGCTTGCCATTTCCCAAGATCAGCACGACGCGTCCCCGCCCTGTCTTGGGGCCATGGTCCCCGTTATTGTTCCTCTCCGTCCCGCCTCATCTCCCCGCGTCGGGCCGATGGGCTGCGTCGCCTACCTCCCTCTCCTGCCTCATCCTCATCCCTCCTCCCTCGTCCTCCTTCCTCCCCCTCCTCCTCCTCCTCCTCCTCCTCCTCCTCCTCCTCCTCTTCCTACCTTTACCCTCCTCCGTCCTCCTCCCTCCTCCTCCTCCTCCTCCTCCTCCTCCTTCCTCCTCCGCCTTTTCCTTCCCTCAGCCTCCTC
Source organism: Prorocentrum cordatum (assembly GCA_963575745.1). Classification (NCBI taxonomy): domain Eukaryota; class Dinophyceae; order Prorocentrales; family Prorocentraceae; genus Prorocentrum; species Prorocentrum cordatum. Next base: position 87,824 of record CAUYUJ010018691.1, on the reverse strand, counting down.
CTCCTCCTCCTCCTCCTTCCTCCTCCCTCCTCGTCCTTCCGTCATCCTCCTTCCTCCTCTTTGCTCCTCCTCCTCTTCCTTCCTTCCTCCTCCTCCCTCCTCCTCCTTCGTCTTTCCTCCTCCTCCTCCTCCTCCTCATCATCATCCTCCTCTCCTCAGTCCCTACTTCCTCCTACCTCCTCCTCCTCCTCCTCCTCCTCCTCCTCCTCCTCCTTTTCCTCAACCTCCACCTCCTCCTCCTCCCTCCTCCCTCCCTCCTCCTCCCTCCTCCTCCTCCCCCCGCGCTGGGCCGATGGGCTGCCTGGCTGCCGCGGCCCCGACACTGCAGCGCCGTGCCGCGCGGCCGCTTGGCGCCGCGCTGGCGCTGGCCGTGGCCGCGGGTCGGCGCCCGACCCTTGATCCGTGGCGAGGTGACGGGAGGGGAGGAGGCCTCTAGTTGGCATCCTAGGAGGAGGAGTAGGAGAAAGGAGGAGGAGGAGGAGGAGGAGGAGGAGGAGGAAGGAGCAGGAGGAGGACGGAGGAGGAGGAGGAGGAGGAGGAGGAGGAGGAGGAGAGGAGGGAGGAGGAGGAGGGGAGGAGGAGGAGGAGGAGGAGGAGGAGGAGGAGGAGGAGGAGGAGGAGGGGAGGAGGAGGAGGAGGAGGGGGAGGAGGAGGGGAGGGGGAGGGGGAGGAGGAGGAGGAGCAGGAGGAGCAGGAGGAGCAGGAGGAGGAGAGGAGAGGAGGAGGAGGAGGAGGAGCAGGAGGAGCAGGAGGAGCAGGAGGAGCAGGAGGAGCGGAGGAGCAGGAGGAGCAGGAGGAGCAGGAGGAGGAAGAGGAGGAGGAGGAGAAGGAGGAGGGGGAGGAGCAGGAGGAGGAGGACGAGGAGGAGGAGGAGGAGGAGGATGAGGAGAAGGAGGAGGACGAGGAGGAGGCTGAAGGAAGGAAGAGGAGGGGGAGGAGGAGGAGGTGGAGGAGGAGGACGAGGGAGACGAGGGATACTGAAAGGATGAGGGGGGAGGATGCAGGGTGACTGATGGCGAGGATCAGGGATTCGGGGAATATGAGTCCGTGTGCTTTTTTGATATGAGTCCGGTGGCTTTAGTTTGTCGGGGGAAGGCGAAGGGAGCCGGGTAATCTTGGAGTAACAAATAAGATTAACATAATTCTTCGGAGTTCCGCGGTGATTTCTCGGATCGGCGCTGGACCCCCTGGCAGCGCCTCCGGCGCCGCCCCCCAGCGCGCTCCGCGCGCCTGGGAGGAGGTGTCCAGCGCCGATCCAAGAAACCCGAACGGAGCTCCACATGTTTGTTTTTACTCTGTTGTTTGTTATGTTGTCCTTTCCTCCAGAGGAGGAGGAGGAGGAGGAATAGTCGTTCCATGTTTTGTTATATGATTCGGTTCGTTCGCCTCCTCCAGGCCCTGATGCGTGTTTCATACGCTGTGCCTTAAGGGCTCCTGTGCTTGATAATTCCCATCGTCACGCTTGTTTCAGCTGCTCGCCTCTCGACCTTTGTGTTTGTCGTTTCGCCCGCCCGACGCCACTGCCGCCACCTTCGAGGTTCGAGGGTCGGAGTTTCGAAGATCGAGCCAAGGTTAGAGGATCGAGGGTTCGATCATCAAAGGTTCGAGGAACGAGAGTTCGAGGCTCGACGACTCGAGGATAGAAGGTTCGAGGAGGGAATTGTTACACCTATTTATATATACAGCTGTTTTTCATATCAGGGAATGGGTCTCAGCAGCATGCGTATGTGGCAAGCAGGGAAGCAAGGGGATGACGATCGCCGCTGTTTTGGCTCAAGCCAGTAGTTGCTAGCCTAACGAATGCAGACCTTACCCGCGGCGGGCGCAGTCTTCCACACCTTCCATTTCAACCGCAACAATCTTCCATGTCATCCAGGTGATAGTATCCAGACTGTCTCTCTCACATCTGATCAGAGTGCGGACGAACTCGAGAGCTTCACTGGCGGACTTGCCGACCCTGCGCAGCAGCCTCACCTTCGACGTTTGGGAGGAGGAGGAACCTGGAGAGAAGAACTCGGTCGCGGAGCAAGTGCGATCCTGTATTGATTCCCAAAATACAGCCTTTGAAAGTCGTTCGAGGACGCATGGACATTGGACTACCCTTCGCAGCAACTTCACCTTGTCTGGACACGGACATGGGGGAATGGCGGCGCCAGCGGGACCAGACATCATGCAGTCGAACACGACGGTACCACCCAGTTGACACCCCTCCCGCGAGTCAGCCTACCCCCCTGCGACATTGGAACACGGACGTTAGAATGTGGGAGGCGATGGCGGCGTCAACACAAAGATCAATGGCACGGCACCAGCCATCGTTTTGCAGCTGTCCGGTCCCAGAGCCCCTCCCCCAGAGCAACTACAAGATGGAGTGTGGATGGGCTGCAGAGACGGACAAGGTAATCGCATGCATTCCAGGCTTGGATAGTTTGATTTCAGGGCTGCGAATGAAATACATGTCGTTGGAGGTGGATACGACGATAACAAGCGTGACAGATATGGTGGCATTCCGACGTCGGCCTGGACGAAGATCAGTTTATCCGAAACAGTTCTTTCATGAGACGGCAGCAGCATCTCTACGAACGCAGTGGATTGCTACAGGCAGCGAGCCAATCCAAGCATAACCAGAACATTTTGCGAATGCGATGGGCTACCACGGGTGGTATCTTCTTCTCGGAAAATCAACACCAGCAAGACGCGGGCATTGAGCCAGGTATTTAACAGCCATGCTATCTTGGAGCGGCATCGCCAGTAGGATCCAGAGGCGCCGACGGACTTGCTGTTGGCCGTGAACCTCAGGCAGATGTCTGCTTGCGCAAGTCATGCCGCAAGGTGTTCTTCAAGCGGAACGATTCCGACGCCACCGACGCGAGCGAGGAGGACGGCATGCCTTCGATGGAGACGACCGTTCAGTTTGGATCCGATATCCCAGACGGCGAGTCCTATGAGATCTACGCTCTGGCCAAGAAGCACTGGAGTCGCAGGTCATATCGACAACCCAAACCGCTACGACACACGGAAAACGGAGAGGAAGGGGCAAGAAGGGCACCATATTTCAACGAAGCAGTGCGTGGTCGTTCTTGCTACGAGTACTACAGATGAAACGGACAAAGGGCGAAGGGATCGACCCGACAGGAGCCGACGGGCAGTTCTGAAATGCGACCATTGCAAGAGCCAGAAGTGCGATGCGCTGGGAGTCGATGAACACCGCAGGAGGCGGACGGCGTGTGGCGGCAAGGGTTACAAGGCAGCCGATGGTGGCGCGGCAGCGGCTACAAGCATATCTGGAGCGCCCCCGAGTGCACTGCAGGAGTGGCCACAGCTGACGGGGCAACCGAGTGTTTGTTCATGATGCCTACAACGGAGGCGGAGTACGAGGACGAAACCTAGCAGGAGGCGGAGGACCTGATTCCGGACGAGTTCGCGAAGGAGGAGGGCCCGCGCCTGCGCGCGTCACAGTCCGGGCCAGGCGGGGCCCGCGATGATGGGGCGGCCGACCGTTGTCTCGTGGGCGATGCTTTGCGCGCCCCCTGAATGACGGTGGCCAGCGAGACTCGGGGGATGATCGGACAGACGCAGCGGTCGATGATCGAGGCCCGTCGCGACCACGGCGCGCTGGGCCACCTGCCCGTCGCGGGGGCCGCCGCTGGCGGGCCAGTTGGCTCTGCGCAAGAATGCGAGGATACCCCGGCGGTTTCGAGGTGGTTCATGTGTTTTGTTTTCGGCGAGGATCGACGACATGGCGCGTCGTTGGCCAACGCCGGGGGCCGTCGCAACCGCGCCCGAGACCGCTAAGGGGGCCGGCGAGAAAGGCAATGTTGGAGTCGACGCAGAATGCGGTGGTCAAATCTTTTGGCGCGGACGGCGCGCGGGCCAGTGCCCGGATCGCTTGGGGCGAGACAGACGCGCCCAGGGCCGCTATGGGCGATTAAGGTCGCTCACGCTCGACTTGGAGATGTCGCGCTCTGGACACGCGCTTCTGCCGACCATGCCCGGGCAATTTCGACGGCGCCGCGGCGAGGGGAGGGGGCAGGGGCCAGCCCGTCGGCGTTCCAGCGGAACGAAGGACGGCGAGAACACGACAGCCAGCCAACGAGAAGCGAGACAACGATGTGGAGCCGAAGGTGGATGAGCTGGCCATCCAGTCGACGGCGAGCTCTTCGTCGCTCTGCATCGCCAACTTGCAAAGGTCATGGCAATGAATGAACGAGCACTTCTCTGAACGTAGTCTTGAGGAAGCCATGATTCACTAAAGCGAGAAACGGATTTATTAATTTGTGCCGCCTAATCAAAATAATCAAACACAAGACGAAACATCGCCGAGTAAACGCGGAAATTGCACTACAACATTCAAGAACGAATTGTCTAAGTCCGCTGCCATTTTTCTATATCCCAGATCCTATCATTACCCTGACTTGAGTGGTTCGATAATTGCAGGGCAGCTTGCTGCTACTCGCCAGCGGCGGCGGGTCCGCGGTGGAAAATGGTTCGGCACTTGGGCGCGCTTGAGCAAGGCCCCGATCTCATTTCCATCGACGAGGACAACGGCAGGTTGATTCGCGCGAAATCGATGGACCAGGCGAGCGTCGAGCACGCGCGCTCAAGCGAGCTGCGTTCGTCTACTATGGAGCATGTGCACCGATCGCAGATGGCGCGGCCATCCCCCGTCGAACGGCGACCTGGCTGCGAGGCGCGGCCATCCCCCGTCGAACGGCGATTTTTTCGCGAGCGTACATTTCCACGCTGGGCGCTCGCTTCATCGCGAAGCTCTGCAAGAGCGCGCGGCCCTTGCCCCCGGAGCTCCGCCAGGGCGCCGCACAAGGCGAGGCTCCAGTTGTAGTGGGCGGAAGGACAAGAGCCCTGGAAACTAGCCAGGCGGATCTTGGACCCGGATGCGATGGATGACTGGTGAATGCGCGGGCGAATGCGGCGCTCTTGCGTCAGAAGAATTGCACCGGCGGGAAATGTTTGGCAACGAGGTGATGGGCCACTGCGCGGAGTCGAGCGACTTTAGCAATCGCGGCACGGCCCGTGGTTTGCGAGATGATAGACCCACCGAGGGGGCACGGCGCTTCTTGGGCATGACGCCAGGCCGCGCCGCCCTCTCAGATCTGACGCAGCAGAATGGCAGCTACTTTGTGGATGTGGCAGAGATATTGGGAGGAGGAGGTCGAACGGCTCAACTTCTGGTTCGGCGCCATTGCGTGGGAGCTCCGAACTCTGACGCCGTCGCGGGCGTCGACCACTTGCAGAAAGAAGAGGAGGATGAGCTGTACCGGTGCTATCGCGAGGAATGTCCGTCCGCGGCGGTCGCGGACCTCGACGCATTGCAGCGGCAGGATGGCGCGCTGTCAACGAAGCCATCGGCAGGAGAGGCACAGGATGAATGCGGAGATCTCCGACCACATGACCTGGGAAGGATCTGTGCCAACGTTGCTCAAATCCAGGTGGGTGGCAGACGGCAATTTGTGTGCGAGTTGCCAATGGGGGAGTCGCGTGCACCTCGTGCCCGAGAGAGGTTTGGTCCGGCGAAGAAGAGCATGGCGCGGGCGAATTGAACGCGGGCGCGTCGAGATTGAAGGGTGCCAAGGGAGAGCCTCTGAACAAGCCGGAGGAGGCATGGGCAAGACACGAAGCTTGGGTGCATGCGTTTCGTTCAGAAGTCTGCGACGAACGGCGCGTGCACGGGCAGTGTTCGGTCGGGCGCGGATGCGAAGCCCCCTCAGGCATGGTCGCGGCGATTCGCGCAAACGCTGGCAGATGACATATCCGAGTAGATCTGGCTGAATGAGTTGTGGCTGCGATGGAGCATGCGCCCGACGGCGGAGCGCGTGGCCGCCATCGAGCCGCCGCCTGGACCCCCTGCGCTTGACCCCCCCGTCGCGGGCGCGCCGCCACTGCCCTCGCCGGAGGGGCGCCCTGGATGTGGGATGCGCAGGGCCAGGATGCGCCTTTCTCATAATCGAGTTCCTGGGCAGCGCAGCTTTCGGCTGGATGAGCAGGAGGTCTGCGGCTGGGTCGAGGTCGCTTTTATCCTCGGCGCGCTCTCGGCGCCGACTGCCGACTGCTGATGGGCGACGCGCGGAAGATTGGCGCGCGATCAAGAGCATCGGTTCGCGCCCCCGATCCTGGGGCCCCGGCGGCGCGTGCAGCGGGAGCAGGAGCTCGCGTGCATCCTCGCGCGGGAGGGGGATCTCCCGCGCCCCGGGGGCGCGCCGTCGGGCGCGGCAGCCGTGCCAGCGGTCGCAGGCGGAGAAGCCGGAACGACGCCTGCCGATGGGGCGATCGCGCCTGCTGCTGCGCCCGCCGGCTGCACGACCTCGCCGGCGGGAGTAAAACGGCGCGCAGGCCCGTGATGGATCGGAGGAAGCGGCAGTGCGACGGCGACGCTTTCGCGGGCCGATGTCCCAGACTGACACAGGATCAGATTGGGCGCAGCGGGGCGTTGGTCGAGGATGCAAGGGGCGCGTTCGGCAAAGCTAGGAATGATACAAACAAGGCGTTGAGACAGATGCGCGCTCGATTGTGGCATGTCTCAGCTTAGCGACTCCGAGTTCTGCGTTCGGCGGCGGGCATGTCAGCGGAGATCGTCGGCGTGGCGCAGGGCGTGGTGGGCGGGCGCTTGTTTCGGGCGTCGAGAATGGCAGCGCCGGGACAACGGGCAACAGGCCAATCGCCAGCCTCACTTCCACCGCGGCGTTCAACGAAGGAATTCAATGTGCTTTTCTGTTTCTGGACGGTTGTATTGTGGTTCATCTGATCCGCGTATGCGTTCGACGGGCTCAGGGCACGTTCGCGCCGTCCAGGGAGCTTGGCGATTCGCTTCCAGCGATTGCCCGCGTTCGGTTCAGAGTGGACGGCCCGCCAAAGTTCATTGCTTCGGACCAGGGGGGCTTTGTTCTCGGGCGAGGGAGCGATGTGGGCAGGTCGCTGGAAGGTGGACCTGAAGCCCAAGCCGAAAGGGTCTCGCGCGCATGCGATCGATCGACGAAACGATCTGCTCAGAAGCCAGTGCAATTGGTTGCGCGGACAGGCCCGTGAAGAAGGCATTTGGATCACAGCGGGTAAATTTTAAACGAGTCTGGACTGGCGCTGATCGCTGTGTTGAGCGGTCGTGGTATTACGCCCTACGCCACTCTGTCCGGGAGAGTGCTGAATTCCTTAATGGAGCGTGGTGGTGCGGGAGCTGAAGCCGATGACGAGGCTGAGAGGGCGCTTTCGCGTCATGTGCATCGAGTGTGCGAGCTGGCGCTCGCAAGCGTTATTCTCAGCACTGTTCAGGAGCGTCTGAAGTTGGCCTCGGACTCGAAGCCGGCTGGCAGCTCACCTCGGCTCACTAAGGCCGCGCGGTCAAATTGACATGTTCGAGACCCGCCTAACAAGGATGTCATCTGCTGCCAGGGGGCCATGTAAGTTTGTGTCCATAGACAGAGCGGACGAGGGCATCATTGACGTCAGGTCACAGGGTCGGGTTTTGCCCTGCCGCGTGGCGGACGTCAGAAGAGCAGTTGCCTGGTTGGCGATGCTGGCCGCCCCTCGACGTCGCGTTATTCAGCCGCATCAGCTCTGAGCGTACTACGTGGAGAAATGGCAAAGACGAGTGCGAGTATATTGGTTTACGAATCCGGCGAAGATGGACCTGGACGCCAGGCGCGTTCCGCGTGAGAGCGTGTTGTTTTCAGCCATACAGACTGGTTGCAGTTCGGCAAGAATGCGGAACAAGAGAGAGACCTCGCGCGCGTGGGCTTCGCACGTGCTTGACGGCTCGGTGGCTTCCTGGCGACGCCATCGGATGCCATCGCGCCAGTTTCAACCCCCGTCAGAAGTCGAAGTTTCAGCATCTACTTAGGCGAAGATTCGAAGACTTGTTGGGTCAAGTTTCTGATGGTGGAACGGGCCATCGCGGAGACGTTGAGGCAGATGGACGCACGCATGTCCCGCGTTGGTGGACCTCGCTTTGCGCGTGGCGCTCCGATGCCGCATGGGCCGCGCGACCCGCTGTAGCGGGGTCGAGCTCGACAAACGTGAAGAGGACGATGGAGGAGACCATCCGGATCATCTGTGGCCGAATTTCCTGAGGCCGCGGTCGGTGCTCAATCGGAAGCATCGGAGCGCTGGCAGCTGGGGCGCTGCATCTTCGATATCCCGATGCATATCCAGAACTACTGCGGCCGGCGCGTAGGCCAGTTCAGCATCCATATCGCATCGAGCCCACAAAATTCAGCGACACGGTAGATCCGTGGCTCGAGCCCTGCAATCCCGGATGGCCAGGACAGATGGGGACGGATCTCAGTGTTTACCAGGCTATCATTGATGGCACAACTCCCCCTGACGCCGAGTACTGGGTGGACTCCTGGGTGTTGGACGAGGCGCAGTTGAACGGGGCTCGGGGAACGTCGAAGGCGTCGGAAGAAGTCGCGAAGCTAGAAGTCTGGGCCGAGCCCTCGATATTCGCGGCATTGCTGGAGGGCGGCGGCCAGAAGGCTCTCTCGGCAGGTGGCTCGTGGCCAGCTGCAGCTTATCAGTGCGCGGCGGCGGCAACGGGCGCAGCAGGCAATATCAAGATGGCGATCGAGCGCGAAGTAGATGAGCTCAAAAGGGCTGGCCTGGTCTAGTATCCGGGTAAAATGGAACAACGGCATGGCGAAGGTGCGTGGCAATTGGGTGAGACTCGGTGCACTTATGCAGCGCAGTCAGGGAGCGCGCGCCTACCTGGTGTACTCCAGCTGGGGTATCCGATGGAGACGAGAAACGGGTCGTGCATTGGCGACGAAGGCACGGCCATGTATAAGTGTGTTTCGGACCTGCAGCAGGACGGCTCGGCGCCTTCACTGCGACGGCATCGAGGCAGAGTCAAAGAGCATTGAGGTTTCTTGCGGGCAGCCAGCCGGACTGGGCGTCGCGGTCGCGCGATGCGGGAAGTTCCTTTTCTGAAGGGGTTGGCCTTCCAGGGCGTTGCGAACATGTCTGGCCGAACGAAGGTTGCCGCGAGGATCGCCAGGCAATTCGAGATGTTATCCAATTGTGATGCTAGTCAACATTGTTTGGGCATGATTCCGCTGGGCTTTGGACTTGATGGCGCCCCGTGCTGGTGGAACCTCAGACTGGAGCAGGTGATGGCGAAGCTGCAGCCATCAGCTTTCGTGGCGGCCTTTCAGTTCCATTGCAAATGGGCCGGTACAAGAGGTGAACAGATACAGAGCGCCAGGTGCCTTCAGCCCCGTATGATGGAGCGGCCAGTGCATCTGACGTCATGTTTGCCGACCCGAAGGACGCGATCGAGTACATCCAGATGGTGTGCACTACTCATGCAAACGATCCGAAAGGGGCCTCAGCGGAGAAAGTTGTCGACGTGTTCACGAATGCCTTGGATGCGGAGTTTGGGAAGCTCACGAGGCGGAAGCCGATGTTTTGAACATTGTGGAGAAACCCATTAGCAGTTGCCCAATACATCATCGTTGTGTTTGCAGGATCAGTATGCGACACAGCTGGCGCCGATGAATGCGGCGGGGACTCGTGCAGACAAGGAGCTGCTGGACCTTTCGGACAAGCTTTCCTGTCTTTTCTGGGGGGACGCTGCATGGATGTTTGTGATGCGCGCAGATTTATCAGTGCACATCGGATTGAACGGCATTCCAGAACAGCGGTGGACGCATGTTCAGCACCTGAACTTCTCGGTGCCATGGATTAAGAGGAAGATGTGTTCATGTATATATATATATATATCGTGCATAGCTTATGTCGCGGAATGTTGGTGGAGTTCTGGGTAACCCGATTCGAGCGACTGAGCCGGATTGTTTCGTTGTGCACGTTGCCGCGCTTACGGTGGCCAGCCGAGACTTTTGCCGCGAGGAGGATTCTGTGCAACTTCAGAGTCTCACGATCGCAAGCAGCCTCGCGCGTGCAGATCGACATTTTTTCAGCTGGGCTGGTGACTGTGGATGACGGCATCAGCAATGCGTTGCTCATCCAAGTTGTGATGCTCGAGCTTGCGCATAGACCTCTCACGGCGACGCAGATACAGAGGTGCATGCATTTAGGTCAGCTGGCCGTCGAGATGCATGTCTGCGCCGACAATCGCGGTCTCTTCTTTGCTGTATCCCATGATAGCTCTGCGAGGCCGGCTCGAGGGAGGAACCTTGCACGCACTTTGTTGGGTAGACACGCGAACCATGGTTCATGATGTTTCAGCGAAAGGATGCCTGGTTCGTGACCCCGAATTGCGACTGCGGGCCACGTCGCTGCTGGACATGGCAGGCGTCGATCCCATTGCTTTGTGCCCGCGCAAAGCTTTTGCACCGCCGCCGTCAGATCATTCGAGATGGTCCGACCAGCGACTTAGCGAATAGACTTGCGCTGAGTCGCCAGTGTAGCTACATCCCAGGGGGTTGGTCTTCTGCAGTGCACGTATGTGGCACATGGACGCAAGGCAGTGGTGACCGCCGCTGCTTTGTCTCAAACGGGTCAGTGGACAGCCTCACGAGTGCAGACCCGTCCCGCGGCGGGTGCAGTCTCCCACTCCTCCCATCTCAACCGCGACGATCTTCCAGATCTTCCAGATGAGATTATCCGTGTATCCCCCCTCTTTTTCCTGATCAGATTGCGGACGAGCTCGAGAGTCTCACCGGCGGACGCGCCGACCCTGTGCAGCAGCGTCCTTACCTCCGACGCTTGGGAGGAGTAGCCTGGAGAACAGGACTGAGCGAAGGTGCGAGGATCGACGGCTCGTGGATCGAAGGTTCGAGGATCGAAGGTTCGAGGTTCGTCGAGGATCGAGGGCCCTGACTTCCCATAGGGCCGCAACATAACACCAGGACCTCGCCCTCCAAGCTCCAATCGGGGTGTTACGCAGTCCAGATAGGATTGCGAATCTGCAGGGTTGTTCACTACTTCTCTGAAAACGACCGGGGAGGAGGAGAAGGAGGAAGAGGAACCAAAGGAGGCGGAACCCTGAGGTCCCTGGCGTTGTCAGGGTGCCTTGGGGCTGCTATGTCTCAGGACTGGGAGCTGCCGCCCCGCGTCGCGCCTTCACCTCGCTTTCATCATGCATCCTCGTCTTGGTTCCCGCCAGCCCGGCGGATTCTTTCCTCGCCACCAGAGGTGTTCGAGCTTCGAGGAAGAGCCAACGCACTGGTTGGCGGCAGTTTTGCCGACGTGGCGTCGTTTTGCCGTGCCTCACGCGCGCGGTTGACATCGCCATTGCGCAGCGGCACCGGACCGCATCGCCTTTGATCCGTGCCTCTCCATTTTTCCCAACCATCCTGTGGTGTTGGGTCCTCGTTTTGAAGAGAGCGCCCCGCGTCTCACTCCTTCCTCCCGCTGCCCCCTCCCTGCTCCCACCCTCTCCCTCCTCGCTTCCCCCACTTTGGCACACCCATCACACGCTTCGCGGTCCCATAGGGAGCTCCAGCCCACCGCGCAAATTTTGGCACGCCCCTCAGACGCTTCGTGGCCCCAAAGGGAGTTCCACCGAAAGCCCAAATGCCAGCGCTCGCATTCGTCCACCGCATCCATTTTGGCACGCCCCTCACACGTTTCGTAGCCCCAAAGGGAGCCATGCCGAAGGCCCAGATGCCAGCGCTCGCATTCGACCACCGCACCCACTTCGGCATACCCGTCACACGCTTCGTGGCCCCAAAGGGAGCTTCACCGAAGGCCCAAATGCCAGCGCTCGCATTCGCCCACCGCATCCATTTTGTGACGCCCCTCACACGTTTCGTAGCCCAAAAAAGAGCTCCACCGAAACCACAAATGCCAGCGCTCGCACGCGCCCACCGCACCCATTTTGGCACGCCCTCACACGTTTCGTAGCCCCAAAGGGAGCTCCACCGAAGGCCCAGATGCCATAGGGAGCCCCACCGAAGGCCCACATGCCAACGCTCGCATGCGCCCACCGCTCCCGAACTTCCTCACGCGTTTCGTGGCCCCACGGAGCTCTACCGAGTGCCCACATGCCAGCGCTCACATGCGCCCACCGCACCCATTTTGGCACAACCTTCACACGTTTTGTGGCCCCGTAGGGAGCTCCACCGAAGGCCCACATGCCAGCGCTCGCATGCGTCCACCGCACCCAATTTGGCACACGTTTTGTGGCAGGCCCAGATGCCAGCGCTCGCAGGCGCTCACCGCACCCATTTTGGCACACCCATCACACGCTTTGTGGCCCCACAGGGAGCTCCACCGAAGGCCCACATGCCAGCGCTTGCATGCGCCCACCGCGCAAATTTGGGGACACCCCATCGGGAGTTCCGCCGAAGGCCTTGATGCCAGCGCTCGCATGCGCCCACCGCGCCCATTTTGGCATACCCATCATACGCTTTGTGGCCCCATAGGGAGCTCCACCGAAGGCACACATGCCAGCGCTCACATGCGCCCACCGAGTGTTGGGACACCCCTCACGTTTCGTCGCCCCATAGGGGGCCCCACCCAATGCCCAAATGACAGCGCTCGCATGCGCCTGCCGCACCCATTTTGGCACACCATCCACACGCTTCGTGGCCCCAAAAGGGAGCTCCACCGACTGCGGTACACACCACGGCAGTGCAGGCAATTGCGTATGGTTGGGTTTTTTTGCCAGGCTAGTTCCACGCTCCGTTTTTCCCCCCCACCCCCCCCACCTCCCCCACCCCCCGCCCCCCGCGACACTTACCCATCGGTCGTTGAAAGTAGGTTTTTCTGGAGTCCCAGATTCCAATCTTCTTGAAGCGCCTTCCTGCTCCAAGAATCGAGTGGCTTCTTCTCTCCCTCCCGCTCCAGCGGGCGGGCGGAGACCCAATCTACCTCCAACGCCTTCCCATGTCACGTTTCTGCCCACTTCTTCCGACCGGTGGGTGCGTGTCGATCCGGCTCGAGCCGTGCAGCAGGATGGTGGGGCTTGGGGCTCTGGTCTTGATGTTGGCGGTGCTAGGCACTGTTCCCGGCACCAGAGCCCAGGGTCCCGTCTTTCGAGGAGGCGCTTTTCCCGTGGTGCATCGGAAGTCGTGCAGGGGGGGGGTGTATGGATACATGACGAGGGGGCCCGGGGCGGGAGGGTGTATTGCCGCATGTTTCCTCTTCCCCCGTCTTCTTCTTCACCCCCTTTCTCTTGCCCCTCCCTCCTGTCCTCTCCCGTCCTGCTCCCCCCTCGTCCTCGTCCTCCTCCTCCTGCTCCTTCTCCTCCTCCTCCCCCTCCTCCTCCTCCTCCTCCTCCTCCTCCTCCTCCTCCTCCTCCTCCCCCCCTTTCCCCTCCCAGAGATCCGACGTTCCCACACGTTTGCACCCCCACAGCACTGGACCCTACCTTCCTGGGGGACAACTTTTCACCCCAAGTCGTTTTCTGACGGCCCAGGGTGCGGCACCTCCTCCCCCTCCCTCATCCATCCTCTTCCTCCATCATCCTTTCCCGCCTCCCCGTCCCCTCCACTGTACACACCGCATTTTCTGCGTTTGCATAATGCGATGGACTGATGTTTGGGGTTTCCAGTTATGCTATGACACCCGTTGGTGGACAAGGAAAAACATCAGCGCAATGGGGAGGGATGGGCGGCATGGGCAGGATGTCCGATGTGACGCGAGCACCTAGCTGACCTCCTCCCCCTCCTCCTCCTCCTCCTCCTCCTCCTCCTTCTGATCCTCCTCCTCTTCTTCCTCCTTTTCCTGCTCTGCCTCCTCCTCCTGCTCCTCCTCCTCCTCCCCCTCCTCCCGGTTCCTTGTTCCTGTCGGTCTGAAGGTTCGTCGAATGCGGCCTCCTACTTCTCCTCCTCCTCCTCCTGATCCTCCTCCTCTTCCTCCTCCTCATCATCATCCGCCTCCTCCTCTTGTTCCTCCTCCTCCTCCTCCTCCTCCTCCTCCGCCTCCTCCTCCTCCTCCTCCCTCCTCCTCCTCCTCCTCCTCCTCCTCCGCCTCCTCCTCCTCCTCCTCCGCCTCCTCCTCCTCCTCCTCCTCCTCCTCCTCCTCCTCCTCCTCCTCCACACCCGCGGCGCGCTTCCGCGAGGCCTGTGGTTCGTGGGCGCCGTGCGGCGCGCGCCGGCGGCCTGCGCCGGCACGGGCATCGGCGGGCCCGCGGGCGCGGGCGGCGCCGCCTGCGGAGGCGGAGGCGCGGGCGGCGCTCGAGGCTCCGCTGGGGGGGTCGTGGGTCGAGAAGGGCTCGAGGACGGAGGAGGACACGCAGCGGCGCGCGGATGGATGGAGAAGGGCTCGAGGATGGATGGATGGAGAAGGGCTCGAGGATGGAGGAGGATGGAGGAGGCGCGCGGCGGACGGAGGCGGCGTTTGAGTCAGGCTCGAGGAGGCTCGATGGGGGGCTCGAGGAGGGCGTCGGGGAGGAGCGAGGAGGGCTGGAGATGCGAGGAGGCTCGAGGAGGATCGAGGATCGAGGAGCATCACGGAGTCTCGAGGTTCGAGGAGGATCGAGGCTCAATGGTCGAGGATGGAGGAGGATCGAGGATCGATGAGGCTCGAGGAGGATCGAGGATCGACGAGGGTGAAGGAGGATGGAGGAGAATTTCTGAGGCTCGAGATTCCGGGCGCCGCCTGCGAGGGCGCGGACGACCCCTGGCATCCTCGCGTCGTGACGAATCACCGCGGGATGCTCCCGGGAATTTTACCTCTATTTCTGGAGGTTCTCTCGGCCCGGATGTCTTCCAGCAGTTTCGCCTCGTCGAGAGCATTTTGGGGCTTCCCTGATTTTCCCGATCGGCCGCCGGAGGCTCGATTCATGGACCGACAGTCGGACATCCCGCGTCTTGAAAAATCGCGACGGGCAGCTTTTCGTTGCCAGTCTTTCGTTTTCTATCGGCATCATTTCTGCAGGTTTCTCTTCGCTCTGGCTTGACCCTTCTCGAGAGACGGGTCGGGATGGACCCCGGGAGGGGTCGGGGAACCGATTCGCATCGCATTTGGGCCGGGCGGGACATTCGACCGTCGACAGTGACGACTCTCGACGCTCGGCTGTCGGTTCGGCCGAACCCTGGCATCCTCGCGTCTTGGAAGCCCCTACGCCCCCCCGCCCTGCTTGCAGGTTTTCGGACCCTGGGCCGGTCTCCGTCGGCCTCCGCCTCGTCGAGAGAACTCTCCGGGGGGCTGGAGTTCTTTCAAAAGCGACCGCTGGAGGCCGAGCGATCTCGTGCATGCCGTGTTTTGCATGTCCGGGGCCTCTGCCAAGCGAAAAGATGGCGGCTGCCCTTGGGATATTTGGTGATATTACCAGCCTGGAACATATCCCTGTCCCTATGCTGGGCACCTCCTCATCACGATGCCAATCTTAGGGATTCCCTTATTCCCTGCCTAGGCTCTGCCTAGAAGGGTTCTTATTCTTACTCTCTTTCTTAAAGGGGCTGGGCAGTGGAACTCGCCCCGGGCGGTTCCCCCAGTCCCCGCCCCGCGGTTCCCCCAGTCCCCTGGAAGCCTTCGCTTTAGCTTAGCTTTAGTAAAGCTTAGCGTTAGCTTAGCTTTAGCTTAACTTTAGCTTAGCTTTAGCTTAGCTTTACCTTAGCTTTCGCTTAGCTTTAGCTTAGCTTTAGCTTAGCGTTAGCTTAGCTTTAGCTTAGCGTTAGCTTAGATTTAGCTTAGCTTTAGCTTAGCTTCAGCTCAGTTTTTGCTGAGCTTTAGCTTAGCTTTAGCTGAGCTTTAGCTGATATGTATCTTAGATTTCGCTTAGCTTCAGCTTAGTTTCAGCTTAGATTTAGCTTAACTGTGGCTTAGCTTTAGCTTAGCTTTATCGTAGCTTCAGCTTTGCTTCAGCTTAGCTTCAGCTTGGCTTTAGCTTAGCTTTAGCTTAGCTTCACTTTAGCTTTAGCTTAGCTTTAGCTTAGCTTTAGCGTAGTGTTAGCTTAGCTTCAACTTAGCTTTTGCTTAGCATTAGCTCATCGTTAGTTTAGCTTTACCTTAGTTGTACCTTAGCGTTAGCTTAGATTTAGCTTTGCTTTAGCTTAGCTTTAGCTTAAACTTAGCTAAGCTGTAGCTTAGCTTTAGCTTAGCTGTAGCTTAGCTTTAGCTAAGCTTTAACTTAGCTTTACTGTTACTACTAATGCTGCGTTCCTAGGGGCTTCAACCCCTACGTATTGTCGCACTGGGATAATTTGTTAGGGCGAATCCCTAAGATTGTCATCGCCTTTTGGCGTGCCGATCTTAGGGATAGGGATACGTTCGAGGCTGGTAATGATAGGGACCATGCCCACTCCTGCCAGCGTGCTCGGCGGCTGCCTCGTTCGTGTAAGGTGGGTGTGGAAGGGGCACGGCGTGGGCGGTGCTGCGCGCCTCTCTTTTACCTTTCTCTGGAGGGGAAAAAACACAGACACAATTGATCGCCGATTCCCAGGAAAAGATGGGAAACTATGGGAAGTGGGCGGGAAGACAAAAACACATAAACATATAGGAAAATATGGGGAATCTTTTTATTTGTGTGTATCTATTTGTGTGTCCCAGGGCCCCTTCAATTGCTCCTTCTCCACTCTCTCGAGCATTTCCATCTCTCACCGTTCGCCTCCGACGCATCGTCCCCCCTCGCCTCCCGCCCTTCCCCCCGCCCTTCCCCCCCCCGTGCATCCGCGGTGTTCTGTTTCCGGCTCCTCGTGGCTGCCATGCTGCTGATTATAGTCTTTGCACATGCCGCTGTTGTGTGACCCATCGTGCCGCACTGGAGGTCTTACCGAGTTGTTTTGCGGTGGTCTCGGGGAGAAGGACGAGGTCGAGGAGGGGGTGGAAGGGGAGGAGGAGGAAGAGGGGGAGGAGGAGGAAGAGGAGGCGGAGGAGGAGGAGGAGGAGGAGGAGGAATTGGAGGAGGAATGACACTCGGAACCATTTTGAACCACATGTTTTGCGCCAGCCCTGCCGTGCCCACCCGTGCGTCAGCGGCCGGCCGCCTCCTGCGCGAGGTCCGCCGCGGCCAGGCCCACGACTCCCCGAGAAAGTTCCACAGCTGGTGTTCGCGCGTGCCCCCACGGCACCCCCTAACTACGCTTATCTCGGGCGTGCCGGCTTGCGGCGCGTTTAGTTGCTAATAAGGCCGCTTTCGTGACCCGCAGCGCTCCTGACTCCGCTAGCGCCTTCGCTGGTGGACGCGACCGAATTTCGGGCGTGTCCCCCCCCTACAGGGGAATTTTCGACGAAAAATACACCAACATTACCCCCAA
Source organism: Prorocentrum cordatum (assembly GCA_963575745.1). Taxonomy (NCBI): domain Eukaryota; class Dinophyceae; order Prorocentrales; family Prorocentraceae; genus Prorocentrum; species Prorocentrum cordatum. Next base: position 70,716 of record CAUYUJ010018691.1, on the reverse strand, counting down.
AAAAGGCAAAATGTTTGGACTATTTTTTGGGGGGTCTCTTTCTTTTTTGTCGTCGACAATCCCCCTGTAGGGGGACACGCCCGACATAAAAACGATGGACGGGTTTGGAGATCTCTCGGAGCCCCGGGGGCTTGGGCGGCAGGGCGAGGGGCCCCCCCCCACAGAAGTGCACCTATGGAGCTCCGGCCCGGACTTGCCACCCGGAGTGTCGCGGACGCCTGAGCTTCAGGAGGGGAAGACTTGGGAACCCCCAAACCGGGTGGTGAGATACCAGGTGGCGACCAGGTGAATCCCCAAAAAGGTCACCGCTGGGTTTGGGGGCGCGGGGTCACCACCGGGTCTTGTGACTCCTGGACCCACCAGTGTCCAGGACACCCTCGGAAAACTGCACGAGTCCCCAAACCGGGTGGCGACACCAAATCGCCCGAGACTCACCGCCAGGTGTTGTCACCACCACGTTTGGGGACTACCAAAAAACACACACAGACACAATTCATCGGCGACCCTCAGAAAAAATATACGGAAATGTGGGAAGTGGGGGGGGGAGACAGAAGCCCGGAAACTATTGACAACATATGGGGGATCTGTTTATTTGTGTGTATCTATTTGTGTGTCCTGGGGCCCCTTCAGAGCGGGAGCCCCGCAAGGGACTCCGAGCGTGCCCAGCACTTCCGCCCGCACTGCCGCCCGTGGTTCGGAGGTGGATGGACCTCCTACCCTGACACGTCGATTAAGGAATTGGCCGTTCTTGGTTCGCGAGAGGGCGTCGCGGCCGTCCGTCGGCTTCGGTCCCAGTCCGTTTTCACTAAAGGGAGGTCTACAGTCAAAAACCCTTAATAAGGACGCGCGAATCTGCTCAGGGGACCCTTGCGTCCTTGCTCTTCCTTGCTCTTGCGTCCTTGAGGTTTTCGTCGTCCGCCGCCCCAGAAATCCCAATTTCCGTTTCCAAGGGTCTTGCGTTCTTACCGCGCGTTTTTATTCGGGTTTTTGACTGTACAAGCCTCTTCAAAAATAAACAGAAGACTTCTGAATTCTGCGATTGTGGGGCCAGCGCTACGCCAATGCTGACGGATTCCCGTTGACTCGGACGCGGTGCTGTCCAAAAACCGACCCCACCTTTTAGTATTGAAGAACGCGTTTTCTGACAAGTGCCCGAAAGCATCGCGCTCCAAGATTCCAACTTCCATTTCTGGATATTTTGGGCGAAGCTTGTAGGACCGACCCCAACCACATCGGGACGTTCACGAACCACCTGGTGCTGATCACAAGCGTTGGGATCGGATTGATCTCAACGCGCAGGACGCCTATAGTGAACCTACAAGGCGAACGCCACAGCGCAACCAGGGAAACTCTCTGAACATTCCCACCGTTTGAATCGCCTCATAGGCGCTTCATAGGAGTCTGATATGCGGTTGGCGTTTCCTACGGGCGCCTCCGCCGCTTCATGAAGGATTCCCGCGGGTCCTTTTATAGCCTCCTGAAGAATTCCTGAAGGATGCCGGAGGTTTCGCGGGGGATTCCTGAAGGATTCTTGAGGATTGCGACGGGTTACCGAGGATTTTTGCTGCGTGCTTGAAAAGTGTGAGGGGCTTCTGAAAGATTCTTCAAGTTTTCGGAAGGGTTTTTTTTTTTATCTCCACGGACCCACCGCAAAGTGCAGATAACTGGCAGGGCGGGACCTGCCAGCACTGAAAGACCTCGCCTCGGCGAGAGCCGCTTTGGGGAGGGGGCTTCGCGAGTTCCTTTCGGAGCGCCCACTATGGCCCCCTCCCCGCACGGATCGACCCTCGGCTCGGGCTCCCACTGTCTGGCAGACATGCCAGAGACAGTGCACAAAAAGAAATAAACTCGCCAAACAAGAGCCAAGCCTGTCACAGGAGGCGAAAGACAGGCGAGGACAGGCACCAGCTGACCCACAGCTGGAAAAAATCCGTGCGCGGGGCAGGGGAGCAACGGTGCGAGGGTCACTAACGGCGCAACGCCGGGCAGTCCCCACTCGCACCGCGCCCCCCGCCCGCACCCGCCCACTATTCAGGTGCCTCGGGCTCGGGCGCCTGCTGAGCATCGCAGGCACCCCGAGCTCCGCGAAAACAAGCGGCTCGAGGGGCTCGCCCGCCTTGGGATGCAGGCCCCTTCGAGCCAGCTCGAGCATCGACGCGATGGAGGCCGAGACAGCCCGCTGCACTTAAGGGGCCCTTAAGTGCAGCGGATCTGCTCGTAAATTCGCCAAACAAGAACCAAGCCTGTCACAGAGGCGACGGACAGGCGAGGACAGGCACCAGCTGACCCTCAGCTGGAAAAATCGGCAACGCGGAGAGCGTCCTAAGCGGACAGGCGGTCGCCGCTTAGGTCGCGGGAAGCAACCTATGCCACAACAGCCTGAAAGCCCAGGAAGCAAAGCACGGCCGAGGATAAGATTGAGAACAGAAACTCAAAGAAGGAGTGGCTCCGAAGGCCTACGCACGAACAAAAGGTTCAAACCCGCCAAAAGAGAAAGGCAGGCGAGAACACTGAAATTCAATCCGAATCTCCCGACCCCACCTCCACAGTCCCACCCGTTCCCAAATCTTCCGCTTCGCAGCGGAGAGACGCAGCAATGCGATCCAAGCACTCCCTGGTGGCTGAGGCCGAGGCGACCACATCACTCAAGGAAGAGCTGGGCGCATCGCTGCTGGCATGAGCGCAGGCAGAGGCTGCAATAGCTGGAACTGTGAAGCTGGGACGCTCTTGCCCTTCAGCGCTGGCCGCATTGCCAGACGCGCCAGAGGGCACAGGGCTAGAAACATCTTCCTCCGAAAATTGAGGATTCGAAACCAAAAACGAGTTGAAGCAACGAACGAGCGAGGTGTCGTCAACTGTGACACCTTTGCTGGACTTGGAGTACTGCGGGTGAATACCCTTGCACAATGCGGCCCAACCTTGGCGGCCCGCACGGGTGGGCTTCTTGCAAACTTCTCCTAGGCCTCTAATCCTGCCACCAGTGGAGTGGCATTTACACTTAAGGCATATGAAAAGCACTGTCTTGTCTGAACAGTCGAAAGCAACAGTCCTATGCCCAAGGGCATCTTGCCTAGCCGCATGCAGCTTGGAATCCTGGGGGCACCTTCCAGGGGGGGGCCGAGACGAGCCCCTGTTCCCGCGGAGGCACACCGCACACCTCCAGACGTCAGCCCAGACTTCCCAACGATGGCCAACCTTACTGCGGGAGCTTAAATGCTCAGCAGGAGGAGGAGGGAGGTAGGGGACGTCGAGAGAGAGCTTAGGCCAAAGAGGAAGCAAGTTAGCAGCAAGGATGCAAAAACCCCTGGCCGCTTCCACAAGCTTGTCCACATTGGCAAGTTCGGTCGGGTCGGATGGGTGAAGCTGAAGGGCATGTTTCGCCCCCACATCCGCATCAGCGTTTCCACGCCTGAGGAAACGTTCTCTCTCGGAGATGCCCTCCTGGTGCACATCTAAATGAGCTTTGACCTTAACAACTCCTTCCAAAAAGCGGCCCTCGAAGTTGTTGGCACACATGATCATTCCTGAATAAGACCTCTTGCCCGAGTACCTCTCGGGCAAGGGCAAAGTGCTGTGAGACACAACGTTCGCACAGTCCGAATAAATAGTGGTCGGCAACACCAAGAACTGTGCGGCTACACACCTGGCAGCATATTCAGCCGCCTGAGGCGTCTGAGGAAGGTGAGCCCAGACAGGGCCTCTCGCCTCTCCAAGGCACGTGCCATCCTCAGCATGCATAGTAATCGCATAGGCAGCTCTAGACAATTCCTTGATCGGGTGGCGCTGACAGGACCCATCTATAAAAACGTGCCCCCACATCTCCCCGTTCACTGGGGCCCTGGGACCTTCAGGGCTAGGGAGCTCGGCACAATGCCAAACGAACTGAAGGGCATTCGTTCCCTCCTCAACAGGACGCGGCAACACGTCAGCGGGATGAGCGAAAGCTCCTCTGGTATAAAGAGCTCGCACATGAGGGTCGGGTTCCGCCTGAGCTGCCCACACGGCGATGGCATCTTGCACAACTGAGGCCGGGACCAGCTGAGTCCGCGACTCTAGGACTTCCGTCGCCGTGCACTGCCAAAGCCTGTGAAACACTGAGTCGGGCGAAGCAGAGCAAAGAGGACAAAGCGGATCAACCTGATACCCGCATGCCAAGGCCTTGTCCGCAGACCAAATGGCATCACAAGAGCAAGCCCGAATCCAGCCCCTCTGCGCGGGGGAGAATTTCTTACTGACACAAGCAGCTCTTGGAATATCCAAACACGCCCTGCAATCCAGCCCCCATTTTCCCCCAAGATCACGCTCGAGCCCACGCATGTAGGCCTCTTTGCACATAGTTTCCAACAGCTTGGGGGGAATCAGGCCGAGCTGCAAACGATAACCTCGGTCGTCCAAGATAGTGGCATAGTCAACCATGGTCCAACCGAGGCGAAGGAGGGTAAGGCGAAGGGCAGACACGGGGCCCTTAACAGTAGGCCAAGTGACCCTAGGCAGCGCAAACACACTCCTGAAGCCGTCTCGGAGCTCCCTATGAGGAATGGACCAGGGGAACTCGCGAGTTTGGGCCAGCCAGACCTCTTTGCTCCAACGGAGAATGGGAGCCGAAGCAGCTCGCCAGCACGGGTCCTCCGACAGCAGGCTGACCGCCGTGAGAGACCTGCTTTTGGCAAACGGCCTCACAGTCTTGAAAGCCTGCCGCCTCATGGTTAGGAGGACCTGGTCGCTCACCCCCAGGATGTCCGCCCCATAGGCCCCTCCAGGGAGGGGGCCCGCAGCGAAAATTATGAGGGCTTTGCGACCAAGGTAACCTGCCTGACGCTTGAGACGACGGGCTTTCCTGCAGAGCAGCGCCACTCGGCTCTTGAGCTTCGAGCTCCGCCCTGAGGCCCTGACAGAGGTGCCAGCACTGTAGTCGACTCCGAGGTTCACAGTCGAGGCAGTGAACTTGCCTCCAAACTGTCCCAAGGCCGCAGCCAGCGCGGTGGCCAGGCCTTTGGAGGACGCAACGGTACAAATCTTGTCGAGAGCAAGCTGACAATTCATCTCCTTCTCATCAGTAATAGCATGATGAAGAGCGAGAGAGACGGAAACAATAGACGAAACAACATGTTCTCTGGACCCCGTGCAAGACACTCCAGTATCGTCAATATAAATGTCAAAATCAACGGAGGGGACAGAGGGGAGCTTATCGAACGAAGACAAACCATAAATGCGTATATGAGTAGTGGCCATGCTGCAGCCCGCAATGACTCCTTTCCTCACAAAGTGCGGCCCATCCAGGATGCCAGCGATGGAGACAAAGCGGCCACACCTATACGCATAAAGGGTAAGCCTGGTCAGCACAGACGGGAAATTGTGTTGGTGACATCGCTGCTCTAAAACGTCTAAGTCAATCGTCTCATAATACTTGAGCATATCATAGAAGACGCTGGCACTCTCTTCCTTTCTAGAGGTCCCCGTCTCAGCACGAAACGATTGACGCCAGACAACATCCGCAGCTCCACGAAACGCCCCCGCAGCCCAGTACCGACGGGGGTGTTGCTGCTCCCAGTGTAAGGCAAGGGGACGCCTGAGGCGTCCCCAGACCCTATACCAGGAGCAGAACACCCCTATCGGTCTGTAGCCACCGCTGGGTTTCGAGAGCAGGGCAAGCAACACCGCAGAAATTTGGCGCGGGAGTTGTCCAACCGACTCCATCAGCTGAAAGAGCATGCCAAGCGCAACCAGTCCGTCGTCACACAGAAGGTGAAAGTGACGGCAATCGAACCCGTCATAAGTGACAGCCGAGGTTCTCTTATATTTCTTGCTGACAGCCCGCAACTGAGCGGGATCGGCCCTGGGGAGAGCTTCCACCAACGTGCAACCCACAGGATTGCCAGTTCCGACATCCCAAAACTTGGCAAACTTGGTGCCTTCGTGGGACAACAGAGAAAGGGGGTCGGCAACAACAGAACCATCTCTGGCGAGGGTCGTGGTAGGGACCCAGGGGGTGGGGTCACGGACAATCGCGTGCACCCGTCGAGCCCCTTGATCGAGGCCCTCCGTGAGCCAAGCTCTCCAGTCAGACTGCGCTTTGGACCGATACTCCCCATTGGCCCCTTCCAAGACAGTGATGAGGGTGCACAAGAGCTCATCACCTTTCTCAATTTGCTCAGAAGGGGCTTGGCGGAGATCGCCCTGCAAAGCAGCAGTAAAATCTTTAACACGGCTGAAAGAAGAGGCATACTTGCTAGAGTGCCGAGAAATCGCGGGAGGAGGGCTAGCAAGCAAAGCATGCAAGCTGGCGGCCTGGCTCCCACAACCTTGGTCGGCCCGCAGCAGCCCCATAAAAGCGCGAAACTGAGCCACCAGCCAGCAGATGGCGCGGTGCTCGGGATACCTTGGCTGAGAGTCTCGGCCCACTAAGCTGCGCCACACCAGCTGAGGCCCCTTGCTCCTGCATCCAGCCTTCACCAGATCCGCCCCCAACAAGTGGACCAGTTCCTCCTCCGCCTTATCAGCCCACGCACCGTAAGCCGGCGACAAGTGGCTGAGGGCAGCCTCGGCGTCGCCTGCGGCGACAGCGTCAAGACCAGCCTGAGCTCGCGAGATCACATGATCCCAGCACGGTGGGGGAAGCAACGGACCTATGACTCGGTCTCTCGGCAGCGGCGGAGGCTTCCTAAAACTGAGGGCCTTGAGGGTGGCGGGGGATCGGTGGAACTGAAGCTCCACGGGACGATGGGGACTAAGCTCCGTCGTCAGATCGATCCAGCAGGAGTCCACGGCTTTCCCAAGCCCCCCACTGCAAACGAAGTAGTCGAGGGTGGAGGGGGCCCCCTGACCAAAATGAGTGTGACCTCCAGGAATGATGATCTGGCCCTGAAGCTGGGAGATAAACTTGCTGCTCTCCAGCTCGCAAGGAGAGACGTTGAAATCTCCTCCCACGACAAAGCTGGAGCAGCTCG
>CAUYUJ010018691.1:33769-51269 GCA_963575745.1 Prorocentrum cordatum | reverse complement strand
TTTGGCTCGATGCGATGCGACGTCGATCGAATCCGATTCCGATACGATGTGGTTTCGGATTTCGATTTGGATCTCGGTTTCTCAAAGGAGAGTTTCTTGACCTACTATCTTGACGATGTCCGCCAGTTCGACTTCTCCCGACTTGCGTGCCGATTTCCGCCGATCCGATTGATTTCGATCGCCGATCAGACTCATCGATTCGATTCTAGGCTCTCTTGTGATCAAAGGGTTTTAGTGCTTCGGCTCATTTCAACCGTTGGCGTGCGTCTGGCTTGTCGGCTCATGTCATTCGACTACGTTTGGCGTGTCTCCTCTTCTCATTCGATTGCGTTGAGGAGGAGGAGGAGGACGATGAGGGATGATGATGATGATGATGAGGAGGAGGAGGAGGAGGAGGAGGAGAGGAGGAGGAGGAGGAGGGGGGAGGAGGAGGGGGAGGACAAGGGATCGAGGATCGATGGGTCCTCTCCCCCCCCCCCTGGAGAACCAGGCGGCTGGAGAGCGCGCCCGAGCCGCCCGCGGGGGCGGCGGCCGCGGGGCAGGAGGCCGCCAGGCCCCGCCAGGCGAGGCTCCTTTCTTCCACGCGACGTCTTCCCAGCCAAGGAGAAGGAGGAGGAGGAGGGGGAGGAAGAGGAGGAGGGGGAGGAGGAGGAGGAGAGGAGGAGGAGAGGAGGAGGAGGAGAGGAGGAGGAGGAGGAGGAGAGGAGGGAGGAGGAAGAGGAGGAGGAGGTAGGAGAGGAGGAGAGGAGGAGGATGAGGAGGATGATGTGGGGGGGAGGGAGGAGGAGGAGGAGGAGGAGGAGGAGGAGGAGGAGGAGGAGGAGGAGGAGGAGGAGGAGGAGGGCCACAGTGAACGCAAGTCGCACCAGCGATGCTGCCGTAAACCCTCCCTCCAAGCTCCCTCTTGACCGGCCTCTTCAACAATACATGCTCGATGCTGGAAGTGCCCCGTTGGAAGACAACCGCTTGAGAATCCGCAATCTCGCCAAAACACTACTCCGTGGATTTCATCGCCGCGGATCAACTTGACTGCTGCGTACTGGCGATCCTGCATCGGACCAGAACCCATGTTTAGGACTTCAACACAGCGAATCAACGTGACTGGTTGGCCCTGATAATTTGAGTTGTTAACAGAGAACTACTCCTGGGACGTCAGCCGTAAGAACCCGTTGAACAGGTGTACTAGTTTACGTAATACGATTGCGCGCGGCCTTATTGCGAGAGCCGCATTTTGAAAGAGCGCCACCTTGCAGATATGAAGCTCCTGCACCCTTTTAAGACGAATGTGCGTGGAGCCAGATTTTCAAAACGGTTCGCCCTCCAACCATGGAGCTTTTGCAACCTTTTACAACGAATGTGCGTGGCGCTAAGGCGAGATCCACATGTTGACTTTCCCCTGCTCTCCATCCGTGAAGCTCCTGCATACTTTCAAGACGAACGTGTGCGCGGCGCATAGGTTAGAGCCACATGTTGAAAAGGACCGCCTTCCATCCGTGAAGCTTTGTCAAATTTTTAAACGAGTGAGCGCAGTGTTATTGCGATAACCACATCTTGAAAAGGAACCTCCCTCCATCCGTGAGACTCTTGCAGACTTCTAAGACGAATGCGCGCTGCGCCAAGGCGAGGGCCACATGTTGAAACGGAGCAGCCCTCCATCCGTGAAGCGCTTGCAGCGTGTTAATACGAATGCGCGCGTGGCTCAGGGGAGAGCCCTTGGCATCGCTCGGACGTGTGCATTTTTCCTTCGGCGAAGGCCATCGAGGAGCATCCTTGATCATTTGGCGAAAAAAAACCCGCACGAAACCGAAAAAACACAGGGAATGGACGTCCGAGCGATGGCGAGAGCCACATCTTGAAGAGGAGCCTCCCTCCATCCTGGAAGCTCTGGCAACATTTCAATTCGAATGTGCGCGGCGCCAGGGCGAGAGCCACATTTGGAGAGAACTGCTCGCCCTCCAGCCGTGAAGCTCTCCTACAACCCCTGACCACGAACGCGCGTGGCGCTGAGGCGGGTGCCACGTGCTGACATTCGCCCGCTCTCCAGCCGTGAATCTCTTGCAAAGTTATAAGCCGGAGGTTGATAGACCTCCTACCCTGACACTTCGATTTGCGAATTGGCCGTTTTCGGTTCGCGAGAGGGCTTCGCGGCCGTCATTTTTGCGGGTCCAGGTCCGTCGGTTTCGGTCCCAGGCCATTTTCATGAAGGGGAGGTTTACTAAAGGGAGGTTTGTCTACCGCCGACTAAGGCGAATGCGCGCGGCGCTAAGGCGAGGGCCACGTTTTGAAAACGACGGCATCGCTCGGACGCATTCTTGGCACCGCTCGGACGTGCGCAGTGTTCCCGGCGAGGGCAATCGAGGAGTATCATGGGTCGCTTTGCGAAGCATACACGCGCGAGACCAAACACATGCACGGGGAATGGATGTCCAATCGACGGCGAGGCCTAGTTGGTGCGTATCTGGCGTGCCGATTGCGGGGCTTCTTTCGACTCCCCCGACTCGATTCGATGCGACGTCGATCGATTCCGATACCGAGTCGATTCGGTTTCGGATTCCGATTTGGATCTCGGTTTCTCAACCGAGGCTTGCCTAGCCTACTAGCTTGACGATTGTCCGCCGATTCGACTTCTCCCAGCTTGGCTGCAGATTTCCGCCGATCCGATTGATTTATATCGCCGATCGGACTTATCGATTCGATCATCCTGCGATTCGAAGTTTTTCCCAACCATCCTGTGGTGTTGGGTCCTCGTTTTGAAGAGACGTCGCCCCGCGTTCCTCTCCTCCTCCTCCTCCTCCTCCTCCTCTCCTCCTCCCTTCCCCCCTCCTTCTTCCATGCGCTTCACCCTCCCAGCACAGCGTTTCGTGGCCCATAGGGAGCTCCACCGAAGCCCCGTGTGGGACCGTCCGCATGCGTCCCCCGCGCCCAATTTGGGATTGTCACCCACCCAGTACAGCGCTTCGTGGCCCCATAGGGAGCTCCACCGAAGCCCCCAGTGGGACCGCCCGCATGCGTCCCCCACGCTCAATGTGGCATTTTTCGCCTACCCAGTACAGCGCTTCGTGTCCCCATCGGGAGCTCCACCGAAGCCCACAGTGGTACCGCTCACATGCGCACCCCACATCCAATTTGGCATTTTCACCCACCCAGTACAGCGCTTCGTGGCACAAGAGGGAGCTCCACCGAAGCCCCCAGTGGGACCGCCCGCATGCGTCCTCCACACCCAATTGGGCATTGTCACCCACGCAGCACAGCGCTTCGTGGCCCCATAGGGAGCTCCACCGAAGCCCCCAGTGGGACCGCCCGCATGCGTCCCCCACACCCAATTTGGCATTTCCACCCACCCAGTACAGCGCTTCGTGGCCCCATAGGGAGCTCCACCGAAGCCCCCAGTGGGACCGCCCGCATGTGTCCCCCACGCTCAATGTGGCATTTTCGCCTACCCAGTACAGCGCTTCGTGTCCCCATCGGGAGCTCCACCGAAGCCCACAGTTTTACCGCTCACATGCGCCCCCCACATCCAATTTGGCATTTTCACCCACCCAGTACAGCGCTTCGTGGCACAAGAGGGAGCTCCACCGAAGCCCCCAGTGGGACCGCCTGCTTGCGTCCCCCACGCCCAATTTGGCATTTTCACCGGCCCAGTACAGCGCTTCGTCTCCCCATAGGGAGCTCCACCGAAGCCCCCAGGGGTACCGCCCACATGCGTCCCCCACGTCCAATTTGGCATCGTCACCTACCCAGTACAGCGTGTCGTGGCCCAATCCGAAGCCCCCAGTGGGAACGCCCGCATGCGTCCCCCACACCCAAATTGGCATTGTCACCCACCCAGTGCAGCGCTTCGTGGCCCCATAGGGAGCCCCACCGAAGCCCCCAGTGGGACCGTCCGCATGCGTCCCCCGCGCCCAATTTGGGATTGCCACCCACCCAGTACAACGCTCCGTGGCCCCAGGAGCTCCACCGAAGCCTCCAGTGGGACCGCCCGCATGCGTCCTCCACACCCAATTTGGCATTTCCACCCACCGAGCACAGCGCTTCGTGGCCCCATAGGGAGCTCCACCGAAGCCCCCAGTGGGACCGCCCGCATGCGTCCCCCACAGGGAGCTCCACCGAAGCCTCCAGTGGGACCGCCCGCATGCGTCCTCCACACCAAATTTGGCATTTTCACCGGCCCAATACAGCGCTTCGTGGCCCCATCGGGAGCTCCACCGAAGCCCCCAGTGGGGCCGCCCGCATGCGTCTCCCACACCCAATTTGGCATTTTTCGCCTACCCTTTACAACGCTTCGCGGCCCCATGGAGAGCTCCACCGAAGCCCCCAATGGGACCGCCAGCATGCGTCCCACACGCCTCATTTGGTATTTTCACCCGCCCAGTGCGGCGCTCCGTGGCCCCATAGGGAGCTCCACCGACGGCCCCAGGGCTACCGCCCGCATGCGTTCCCCCCCGCCCAGCGCAGCGCTTCGTGGCCCCATCGGGAGCTTCACCCAAGAAGGTATTCACAATTGCGGCACCCACAACTTCTTATGGTTGGGTCCTTTGGCCGGACAATTTGGTTTTGCACATTTTTGGCGGCGGTCGCGGATCGCGCCCAGCTTGGAACCTGCGGATTTCGAATGGCGAAATCTCATACCAACGTTACGAGCCAGTTTCGCGCGAATTGCTTCCCTCCACGGTACTACTATTTCTACGACTACGATTACGACAGCGGTTATCCGTATTTATATCAGTATGTTTATTATTACAAGTGTTATCACTATTACTACTACTACTACTACTACTACTACTACTACTACTACTACTACTACTACTACTACTACTACTACGACTACGACTACGACTACGACTCCGACTACGACTACGACTACGACTACGACGACCGACTACGACGACCGACTACGACTATCAGTCCTATTGCTACTGCTACTACTACTACTACTACTACTACTGCTGATACTACTACTACTACTACTACTACTACTACTACTACTACTACTACTAGTACTACTACTACTACTACGGCTACTACTCTTACTCTTACTCCTACTCTTAGTACTCCTACTCTTACTACTACTACACTACTACGACTACTCTTACTACTACTACTACTACTACTACTACGACTACTTACTACTACTACTACTACTACTACTACTACTACTACTACTTACTACTACTACTACTACCTACTACTACTACTACTACTACTACTACTACTACTACTACTACTACTACTACTACTAACACGGTTACGTCCACTAAGACTACGGTTGCGACGACAACGATTATTACTACGACGACTACTACTACTACTGCAAATACGACTACTGTCATTATGACTACTACTACCTTTACGGCTTTTTTATAACGGCTACGAGTAATACTTGTTCAACTATTATTATTACGATTTGTTTGTCACTACTACGACTACTACTATTACCACTTCTACTACTTCTACTATTACTACTACTACGACTTCTACTATTACTATTGCTACTACTATTACTACTACTACTACTACTACTACTACTACTACTACCCACTACTACTACTATTGCTACTACTACTGCTACTACTACTACTACCACTACTACTACTATTACGACTACTACTATTATTACGACCGTTACTACTACTACGGCTGCCACTACGATTTCTATTCTTCTTGACTACCTACTATTACCACTACTACTATTAGTACGACTCCTCCTACTATTACGACTGCTACTACTATTACTCCGACTACTACTACTACGACTACTACTACTACTACTACTACAACTACTAGTGCTACTACTACTACTACTACTACTAATAATAATACTACTACTATTACTACGACTACTACTACTACTACTACTACGGCTACTGCTACTACTATTACTACACTACTACTACTACTACTACCACCACCCACCTACTACTACTACTACTACTACTACTACCTACTACGACTACGTACCCACCTACCTACCTACTACTACCGACTACTTACTACTACTACTACTACTACTGCCATCTTTCTTACTACTACTACTACTACTACGCTACTACTACTACTACTACTACGACTACTACTACTACTACTACTACTACTACGACTACTACTACTACTGACTACTACTTACTACTACGACTACTACTAATACTACTACTACTACTACTACTACTACTACTATGACTACTACTACTACTACTTCTACTACTACTACTACTACTACTACTACTACTACTACTACTAGTACTACTACGACTACTACTACTACTACTACTACTATTACTATTACTACTACTACTACTGCTACTACTACTACTACTGCTACTGCTACTTCTACTGCTACTGCTACTACTTTTCGGCTAACAAGTTTTACTTTCTCCGTCGCAGACGAAAATTACTTTGTGACGTACCCAACCCATTTGTATCAATGGAAACGAGGAGTTGGCCGAAGCTTGCATGGACAATCAACTTGATGTGTAAGCTACTTGGGACACGCGCCTATGGTATGATGCGCAGGAGAACCATACAAGAACGAGGGGCGACCGCTAGAGGCTCGAAGAGGACATGGGGAGTCGGGAACGCAGAGCAGGAGAAACACGTGCGGGAAGCCGAACCATCAGCACGGCAGCGGCAAAGGGAAGGTGGCTGCAGGAGGAAACAAGGACGACAGCGGCGTCTATTTTGAATCTGCGGTGGGTACCCACTGTGCTGTGCCCCTCAGCAGCCCTCGAAAGTGGCGACACTTTAACAGATTGCAGCCCCCCAGGGATGGCGAGGTCTAGTTTGAGTCTGCAATGGGTACCCACTGTGCTGTGCCCCTCAGCAGGCCTCGAAAGTGGCGACACTTTCACAGATCGCAGCCCCCCAGGGATGGCGAGGTCTAATTTGAGTCTGCGGTGGGTACCCACTGTTCTGTGCCCCTTCAGCAGCCCTCGAAAGTGGCGACAGTTTCACAGATCGCAGCCACACAGGGATGGCGAGGTCTAATTTGAGTCTGCGGTGGGTACCCACTGCGCTGGGCTCCCAGCAGCCCTCGAAAATGGCGACAGTTTCACAGATCGCAGCCCCCCAGGGATGGCGAGGTCTAATTTGAGTCCGCAGTGGGAACCCACTGTGCTGGGCCCCCCACCAGGCCTCGAAAATGGCGACTGTCTCACAGATCGCAGCCCCCCAGGGATGGCGATGTCTAATTTGAGTCCGCGGTGGGTGCCCATTGTGTTGGGCCCCCCAGCAGGCCTCGAAAGTGGCGACGGTTTCACAGATCGCAGCCCCCCAGGGATGGCGAGGTCCAGTTTGAATTTGCGTGTGTACCCACTGTGCTGGGCCCCCCAGCAGGCCTCGAAAGTGGCGACAGTTTCACAGATCGCACCCCCCCAGGGGTGGCGAGGTCTAATTTGAGTCTGCGTGTGTACCCACTGTGCTGGGCCCCCCAGCAGGCCTCGAAAGTGGCGACAGTTTCACAGATCGCAGCCCCCCAGGGATGGCGAGGTCTAATTTGAGTCCGCAGTGGGAACCCACTGTGCTGGGCCCACCAGCAGGCCCCGAATGTGGCGATAGTTTCACAGATCGCAGCCCCCCAGGGATGGCGAGGTATAGTTTGAATCTGCGTGTGTACCCACTGTGCGGGGCCCCCCACCAGGCCTCGAAAGTGGCGACAGTTTCACAGATCGCAGCCCCCCAGGGATGGCGAGGTCTAATTTGAATCTGCGTGTGTACCCACTGTGCTGGGCCCCCCAACAGGCCTCGAAAGTGGCGACACTTTCACAGATCGCAGCCCCCCAGGGATGGCGAGGTCCAGTTTGAATTTGCGTGTGTACCCACTGCGCTGGGCCCCCCAGCAGGCCTCGAAAGTGGCGACACTTTCACAGATCGCAGCCCCCGGGATGGCGAGGTCTACTTTGAATCTGCGCGTGTACCCGCTGAGTTGGGCCCCCCAGCAGGCCTCGAAAGTGGCGACAGTTTCACAGATCGCAGCCCCCCTGGGATGGCGAGGTCTAATTTGAATCTGCGTGTGTACCCACTGTGCTGGGCCCCCCCAGCAGGTTCGAAAGTGGCGACAGTTTCACAGATCGCAGCCCCCCAGAGATGGCGAGGTCTAATTTGAATCTGCGTGTGTACCTACAGTGCTGGGCCCCCCAGAAGGCCCCGAAAGTGGCGATAGTTTCACAGATCGCAGCCCCCCAGGGATGGCGAGGTCCAATTTGAATCTGCGTGTGTACCCACTGTGCCGGGCCCCCCAGCAGGCCTCGAAAATGGCGACAGTTTCGCAGATCGCTGACCAGGTAGGAGGCAGGCTGGCACGCAGCGACGAGCGATGTAAAAGGCAGAGGGGAAGAGAGGGACGGGAGGGGGTGGGAAGGAAGGTTCGCGCGAGCAGTGCTCTATTCAAAACGAGAACCCAACGCAGGAGGGTTGGGAATTACTTTTGTTCGGCGCTCCGCTCCGCGCGGAGCGATACCTTGGGGTAGACCACCCAGGACGGCCAACGAACACCCATTTTTCACGGAAATGGACGAGGACATGTTAGCGACTTCAGGGACAGCTTGGAAAACGAAGCCTCTTCAGTTCGTTGGGCATGTTTTCATTGCTCAGCATGTTTTTCAGACCGCAGTCCAATCTTTGCAACGACCACACATACGAAGGTCAACGAGTTTCACACGAAAGCCGTCTGGACATTGTAAGACAATCGTAATCTAGCTAATCCGTCGCAGACGATGCTGGTTTGATTTCGCGCGGTGCTACAGATATTGTTCGGCGCAAGCCGCCCCCAGGAATTAATTCATAACGGCGCGGTGTTGACGATAACCACCGGGAGGGTCCTTAACAACTCCTTGCGGTTACCTTTGCCTCGTCTTTCTCTCTTTGGGATTCCTGGGAGGCCCTCGTTGCCACTGCTGAATTCGCCTCGTAGTTCTGATCAGAATGCGCCCCAGGGAGGTCCAGGGAGTAGCGGTATCGGTGCCCTCTTGGTTCCCCCAAGCCCCCGCCAGTCCGGCTCGCGCACCGTGCCCGTCTGGGCGGCTCGCGCACCGTGGCCGTCTGGGGCGGCTCCAGGGGGGGCGGTCTCTGGCGAGGGTCTGAGGCGACGGTCGTTGGATGGGCTCCGGGCGGGCGGACGCGCCGACCCCACCTGCTCATGGATCGCCAGGAAGGGCCGGCCCCGCCCAGGAACGCGCGGATTCGCTGCGGAGAGTGCGCAGCGGGGTTCGCCAGCAGACGGGGTGCCGGAAGGAGTGCGGTGCCAGCTCAAGTTTCCCGACGTGGTTTTTGGAACAAATGCGTCGCCGACTCAAGATCCTCGACGTTTCCCTCCCCCTCCCACCCGAGCGGGTTCCTTCTTATAGAGCCCCCCGAGGGGATCGGGCGGGGCGGACGTTTTGGGATGGCCGCGGCGCCTGACACATCCCCCAGAACCGCCGGATCTCAGAGATCCACGATGCATCCCTGTGCGATTTTTTGTCCCTGCACCGGCCTCGGCTGAAGGGAGGGGTGGGTGGGCGGCAGCACTTATAGATCACCCAAGGAAGGGCTACCCTAGGGCTACCCCTAGGGCCTACCCCTAGGGCTACCCTAGGGCCTACCCCTAGGGCTACCCTAGGGGTACCCTAGGGCCTACCCCTAGGGCTACCCTGGGGCTACCCCTAGGGCCTACCCCTAGGGCCTACCCCTAGGGCTACCCTAGGGCTACCCCTAGGGCCTACCCCTAGGGCTACCCTAGGGCTACCCTAGGGCCTACCCCTAGGGCTACCCTCGGGCTACCCTAGGTCTGTCCCCTCCTCCCTCCTCCTGGCCCCTCGTCTTCCGAGTTTCCGAGAGGGGGGAGGGAATCCCCGAGGGGGGGACGGTGTGCGAGGGGGGGTCCCAGAGGGGGGTCAGGGGGGGGTCTGTGAGGGGGGGTCCCAGAGGGGGGGTCTGCGAGGGGGGGTCTGAGAGGGGGGGTCTTGCGAGGGGGGGTCTGCGAGGGGGGGTCTGTGATGGGGGGGGTCAGCGAGGGGGGTCTCAGCAGAGAGGGGGGGTCTCAGAGGAGGGTTCAGGCGAGGGGGGGTCAGCGAGGGGGGGTCTGCGAGGGGGGGTCAGCGAGGGGGGGTCTGTGAGGGGGGTCCCAGAGGGGGGGTCAGCGAGGGGGGGTCCCAGAGGGGGGGTCTGCGAGGGGGGGTCTGCGAGGGGGGGTCAGCGATGGGGGGGTCAGCGAGGGGGGGTCTGCGAAATGGGGGGTCCCCAGAGCGGGGGGTCTGGAGGGGTGGGGGTCGCCAGAGGGGGGGGTCTGGCGAGGGGAGTGCAGCGAGGGGGGTCTGCGAGGGTGGGTCCAGCGATGGGGGGGTCAATCGAGGGGGGTCCCCAGAGGGGGGGTTCAGCGAGGGGGGTCCCAGAGGGAGGGGGTCAGCGAGGAGGGGTCAGACGAGGGGGGGTCTGCGAAGGGGGGTCCCAGAGTGGGGTTCCTGCGAGGGGGGGTCCCAGAGGGGGGGTCAGCGAGGGGGGGTCCCAGAGGGGGGTCTGCGAGGGGGGTCTGCGAGGGGGGGTCAGCGATGGGGGGGTCAGCGAGGGGGGGTCCCAGAGGGGGGGTCTGTGAGGGGGGGTCTGCGAGGGGGGGTCAGCGAGGGGGGGTCCCAGAGGGGGGGTCTGCGAGGGGGGGTCTGCGGCGCCGGGGCCGCGGTCGCCGGGGCGCGGCGCGGGCGCCCTGCCCTCGGAAGGGGGAACGGGGGGGGGGGAAGCAGGGGATCGAGGGAGTAGCGAGCGAGGAGGAGGAGGTGGAGGAGGAGGAGGAGGAGGGGGAGGAGGAGGAGGAGGATGAGGAGGAGGAGGAGGTGGCGGCGGAGGCGGAGGAGGCGGCGGGAGCGTCGTCGTCGTCGTCGTCGTCGTCGTCGTCATCGTCGCCCTCCGCCTCCCCCTCCTGCTCCTCCTCCCCCTTCTCCTCCTCTTCCACTCCCACTCCGCCACAAAGGGCATCAATATGTAATCCGCCAGCAAAGCAAGCAATGCCTTTAATGTCCCGCCCGCCCGCCCGACCAAAAGAATCAGCTTGTAATCCGCCACAATAGTAATCAACTTGTAACCCGCTGCCACACGGAATCACTTTGTAATCCGCCACCAAAGCAACCAATGCTTTTAATGTCCCGCCCGCCCGCCCGACCAAAGGAATCAGTTTGTAATCCGCAATAAAAGAGAATCCATTCGCAATTCGCCACACAAGCAATCATTGCCTTTAATGTCCCGCCCGCCCGCCCGACAAAAGGAATCAATGTGTAATCTGCCACACTAAGAATCAGTGTGCCACCCGCCACACATGCAATCAATGCCTTTAGTGTCCCGCCCGCCCGCCCGACAAGAATAATCAGTTGATAATCCACCACACAGGGAATCAATATATGTAATCCGCCACCAAGGCAACCAATGCTATTAATGTCCCGCCCGCCCGCCCGACCAAAGGAATCATATTGTAATCCGCAATAAAGGGTTACCCCTAGGGCCTACCCCTAGGGCTACCCTGGGGCTACCCCTGGGGCCCGCCCCTAGAGCTACCCTAGGGCTACCCCTTGGGAAGCCTAGGGCCTTGGGTAGGGCCTACCCCTTGGGAAGCCTAGGGCCTTGGGTAGGGCCTACCCTTGGGAAGCCTAGGGCCTTGGGTAGGGCCTACCCTTGGGAAGCCTAGGGCCTTGGGTAGGGCCTACCCTTGGGAAGCCTAGGGCCTTGGGTAGGGCCTACCCTTGGGAAGCCTAGGGCCTTGGGTAGGGCCTAGCCTTGGGAAGCCTAGGGCCTTGGGTAGGGCCTAGGGTAGCCAAGGCCCCCGGTGATCTATACCCGGCAGCACGGCGCCAAGCAGGGGTCGGATTGGGAGGAGGAGATGTGTGGGGGTGGGAGGGGTCGGCCACGACCGCGTTGGAGGCAGGGGGGGGGGAGCTCGAGAGTCATCGGGGGGAGCTGGAAGGGAGGAGGGTACTGAGGGTACTGACAATACGGGCGCTCCATGGTGTCCCTCGCCGCACGGCGCCAAAGAGCTTGATCGTTGTCGATAAGCTCGGGTGCCTCCTTTGAGACCTCTGGCAGGACCTCTCCCACTGCACAAGATCATCAGGCGAGGCGAAACCATGCAACTTGGCTACTGAGACAGCCTGTAAGCCCCGAAAGCGAAGGAGGCGAGAACTCCCCCTCGCACCAGATTCTCTGGAGACAGGTCCCATGTGACTGCCAGCCGAAAACTGTCTCTCCACAGACTCGCTGTCAGGGCTCCCCGCAGCATCAGCAGCAGCAGCGCCCCCAACAGCACCCGGCGGAGGACCCCAAACAGCTTTCATCGCGAGGGTCGGACCAGAGGCAGGGCCGACTCTGGCGTTTGCCACGAGCGTGCCCTGGGAACAACGCCCTCTTCATCTCAGACCGCTGGGTCTTGAGGCCAGGATGCTTGCACGCCTCACTGAGACCTCGCGCCGAGGTGTGCGCCGAGGCCCCACAAACTTTGCAGAACAAAAGTCAGGAGGGGAAAAAACATACAGACACAATTCATCTTCGATTCCCTAGAAAATATAGCAAAATATGGGAAGTGGGGGGGGAAGACAGAAACCCAGAAAATATTAGAAAATATGGGGAAAATTGTTATTTGTGTGTATTTATTTGTGTGTCCTGGGGCCCCTTCAAAAAGGTCCGTTAGGTCGTGGCCTTGGTCGGTGACAGAGGCCTGCACCAGCGAGTGGCCCCTGACTACCCAGGGGACACCAGAGGCAGAGATAAAGGAATCATCTACCTCCCCTGGTTCGGCTGACCCCTTCACAGCGGGCGGAGGCGGAGGAGGAGGGACACCAGAGGCAGAGATAAAGGAATCATCTACCCCCCCAACATCTTTTTGACATCTGCTCTGCCACTTGACAATGTCCGAGACTATCCTTTCACACCCAGAGACAGAGTCGAGGTGATCCTCAGGAACGTTCCAGAGGCGCGCTCCTTTCTTGGCCCACCTATCCGCGAGAGCGTTACCTTTCATCAGCCATTCCTCATGATCCGAAGTGGCGGCACCTAGGCTCCTGTGAGCCTCAACTTTACAAACCGTGGCCAGTTTGCCAATGCCGCTACACCAATCAACCCACATGTGACGACGAGGGTTGGAGGCCGAGAGGCCAATACTAGAATTTGTGGCACAACCTAACGTGCCTGAACAATCAGTGTGGACTAGCAGCGGGTGGTCTGATGACCATTCGCTGAATTGAGAGCATTCGGAAACCCCAGTCCTCCCCATCCCGAGCCGCCTGTCTTGGAGCCGCGTGGAGCGGCACGGCGCCGTACATGGCGCCGATCAGGTTACCAGCTGGGTCGATCTGAACTACCGACCACATCCTGCACGACTGAATCCCTGAAGGTGGGAGTGGAAGGCCGAGCCGTCCACGAAGACAGCACCTGAAAATCTCCACCCAGGGAAGACACCAACAAACCAGAGCTGATCCTCCTGAGGAACCTCCTTGCAATGGAAGCAGAGAGAGTGGGAGAGAAAGAGGCATCTGGCCATGAGCTCACCAGCTTCCTCTCCTCGTGCCACAGTGGACGCAGGCATCAGACTGAGCCTTGCCCTTGGAGTGCAACCTAGCTTGAGGCCAATGGGATCCACCGACCAGGCTCCGAATGGCAGCAGCACGGTGCTGCGACCAGCTGTCATCAAAGTACTTGTTGATGAGACGAGTGAGGGGAGGCCAAATGACAGGGGGGACCCAGGGCGCTTGGAGTCTCTCCATCGCCACGGTGTCCGCAGCCCGTAGCGCCAGAGGCCTGACAACATCAACACAGAATGCCGGAGAGAAGTCGGCAATTTTGAACCCCCCAAGCCTTGGGTGCCAGAGCACATCGGCAGCGGGCAAGGTGCAACCAATCCTAGCGAGAGACAGCACAGCGGCCTGAGACGGATCGCCCACTTGGAGACCAAGGCCTTTCTTTTTCCAGTAGACAGTGCGCTTCCTGCAGGCAAGCCTGCAGCGGACCAAGTCCTGGCAAGACAGACTGTACACTCAATGCCCAATGCTCGATCACGTCACAGACGACAACACGCCAGGGATCGTTGGTGGCCCCTCTGGGGGTGACCCGCAACCCGAGAGAAACCGATGTGCCTGGTGGAACACGGCCCTCCCCTCTGAGAGTGGCTCGCCTGAGAGCGGCAAGCTTCGTATCAGCTATACCCGTGACAGCCGCCCCCCCCCCCCACACCGCTGTCGCCGTAGGAGACCCCTTCATGATCGTGCTGACGCTTGCCCCCGCTTTCCTCAGGGCAAAAACTCGCGAAGATACAGAGGCAGCTTTTGCCAATCGTTTGTTTTGCGCCGTGACACTGCGGACAGCACCACTGTTGGCATCTGTGCCAAGAACCCTACCGTTGCTGAGCCTTTGCTCAGAGTTGAGGTCCCACCTCTGGTTGAGGTCATCATTTAAGTCCGTCGAGCTAGTCGTGTATCCAGTTCTGTCCCAGTTGACAATTAGCTGTCGGTGCTGCAACGCGGCCACTAGATCAGACATGGCTTGTGGAAACTGCTCAAGCACATGTTTGAAGACCTCCTATGGCCTGTAAAAGGAAATCAACAACTAACTTCTGGAACCTGACCGTTGGATATTTACGTTGGAGAGAGACAATCACAGTGTGAACCAAAAGCTTGGCCAGAGCTAGCCCGCAGCTGCACCCAGCCGCGACAGTGCCATTAGCTCTGACGGTGTCTGATATGGCAGTTTTCCAGCGAGCGCGCTTGGGCAGACGATAGCCTGTACAGAGGCATTTGAGAAGCTGTATCGGGAACCCCGTGGCCAGGCCTTCCGCAGCAGGTCCTCGTGAGAAATGTGCTCGTAATAGTTGCTTAATCCAAGCAGCCCACTGCTGGCGGCAAAGCCTTTGAGCCTCGCAAAAACCTCTGTACTATGTTATGGACATGGCCTGCCCTATTGCAGGTTAGGCCAGCTCCACCCCAGAAAGCCGAATTGTTAAGCGAGAGCTCCCAGTTTCTGGCCACAGGTTGCCGAAGACGGGACCAGATTCTTCCCCAGACCGAGGCCAGGACAATCGGCCGAACTCCCGAGACAGGGCCCAGTTTGCCCAAAAAGAGAACCAACAGGGTCCAGAGCTCCAAATCTTCTGGATCCTGCTCCCAGCTCATTAAGATATCCAGGAACCGTTGCTTGTAACTATCAGGGAGCCACAACACCTGACGCGGATGCAAGTGGTCCCATCGTAGCCCGCACGAGCCAGAGTAGGACGACACGACTTCATTGAGTTGCGTGATGGTGACCCTCGGAAGCGGCGCCCAGGTATCCAGCCCACCAGGAACCATAAGGCCTTGAGACGGAACCGAGGCCTCAGAAGGCCTGGAGGGACCACCCCAGGACCCCAGTCCCTAGGAAGACCTTCGCCATCACGCTTGGGAGCGTTCCACAAAGGCTCCTCCCACTGTTCGAGCAGCCGATCGACTGCTTGCTGACCTTCAACAGGGAGCGACGGCAAGACGTCCGTGCCTTCTGTGTAGATCTGAGTCTCTGGCAGAGGCTCTCGAACGAAACAGCAAGCAGCCCTCCCCCCTTGATCTTTGGCTGCAGCTTTAGCCCAGGCCTTCCGGGCCGATGTGCTTGCAGCTCTTTCTTCTCCCCTCAAACCCAAGAGGAACCCCAGAGCCCCGTCCCAACCATCAATTGAGAGCTGCACTAAATCCTTCCTTGAATATCTGCTCCACTGCACTAGGTTGGAGTCCTGAGGCCAGGCTGGTACAGCAACACGCATCACTGTGAGAGCCTGCCTACGCTGGGCAGCCAGCGCCTTGAAAGCTTTCGCTCGGGACCCCGAGCTGATGGCATGCAAGCGCATGCAGGCCGCGTAGAAAGAATTCCACCTTCCTTCGACCGAAGAGACCTGCCTGAGATCACTCTGCCAGCCGCAGTCCATTGCAACATGCTGCACTCGAAGACCGTCAGCTCGTCCTGTGTAGGCCGCGGGGCATCGAGTGGATATGTGGGCTGGAGGGGAGGAGGAGGATGAGGAGGAGGAGGAGGAGGAGGAGGATGAGGGGAAGGAGGAGGAGGAGGAGGAGGAGAAGGAGGAGGACGAGGAGGAGGAGGAGGAGGAGGAGTAGGGGGAGGAGGAGGAGGAGGAGGAGGAGGAGGAGGAGGAACAGGAGGAGGAGCAGGAGGAGCAGAAGGAGGAGGCGAACCAGCAGCAACACGAGGAGGAACAACATGGGGGAGGAGATTCAGGAGGAGAGGGCAGCACCTCAGGAGGCGAGAGGGAAGCCTCCGGAGGGGCGGGGCGGGGTCGCGCCCCCGTTGCCCGCGGCTCGCGCGCCAGAGGCGGAGGGATGGTTGGAGGACGCGGCTGGCCCAGACCACTTGGAGGCGGCGGCGCCTGCGGCCCCGTCGCTCGCTGGGCCTCCTCATTCCTCCGTCCTCCTCCTCCTCCTCCTCCTCCTCGCGCACATCCCTCACGACCGTGGTCGTGGTGTCTTCCCTCGCACAACGCGAATTACCAGACAGCAGGAGGAGGAGAAGGAGGAGGACGACGACGACGTTGACGATGGCGGAGGAGGAGGAGGAGGAGGAGGAGGAGGAGGAGGAGGAGGAGGAGGAGGAGGAGGAGGAGGGAGAGACGACGTTGACGATGACGACGGACGACGTTTCTTTCTCCACAGGTTGAGGGGGGGGGGTTCGGCAGGAGTGGGGGCTGCAGGAACCGTGGCCGCAGCCGCGGCGCGGCAGCATGCACAGAGGCCAGAAGAGGAGGGGTATCCACACGCACTGACGGCCACACGCATCTGCGCGCCGTGTCCGCGGCGGGTTTTCGGTATACACGGCTCGTGGTCGGCGGCGTCGCTGGGGCCAAAGGTTTCCAGGATCTCCCAGGTCTCCTGTTGTTCCCGACAGGTGCCGAGGAGGGAGGACAGCCCGCTGGATACCCCGTGCCTGCTGGGACGCATCCTGGGCCAACTGCACCATGCATCGTGCTCGTCGCATTCGAGAGCAGCGGCGGGAGCGGGAGGCAACGCGAGCAGTGGACGGGGCTTCAGCAGGAGCAGGGGCGGCAAGAAGCAGCAGTTGCGCCTCGCACGGCAGCAGGCAGGAGACGAGCGAATGCCGTTGGACAAGAGGGCGGAAGAAGAGGGGCCGGCACGCAGAGAAAGATTGGAGGAGGATGTGGAGGAGCAGAATAATCAGGACATGGTGACCTGGAAACGGGTGCCGAGGTGAGTGGGGGGGCCAAGGATCGAGGAGGAGGATCGAGGAGGAGGATCGAGGAGGAGCATCGAGGAGGAGAATTGAGAAGGAGGATCGAGGAGGATCGAGGAGGAGGACTGTGGAGGAGGATCCCGAGGTGAGCCCACGGGTGCCGGCTGCAAAAGCCCTTCCCCGCAGGCGTTTCTGAACGCGCTCGGCCTCTTTTACATGTTCTTGGCGCTCGCGATCGTCTGCGACGAATTCTTTATGCCGGCGGGGTTGGGGGAGTCGGAAGCTGGGCGAGGGTTGTTAAAACCGTGGCTGCTAAAACGGCCCTCCCGGAAGG
>CAUYUJ010018691.1:15000-32500 GCA_963575745.1 Prorocentrum cordatum | reverse complement strand
GGAGTAAGAGTAGGAGTAGTAGTAGTTGTTGTTGTACTGCGCCGATCCGAAAGTTTCCCCAATTTCTCCACCGTGCTCGCCGCGGCCATCTGGGGTGGTGCCGTCAGGATAAGACTCGCGGGGCCCGGGGGCGGGGGGGGCGATGACGCGAGGGCAGAGTCGGCGCGCCGATGGGCAGCCCAGCGCGCCGTTTAGCCGGAGGGGCCCAGCACAATGCAAGTGCAGAGCCTAGCCCCCGCCTGGGGTCGCGGGATCGGGTTCCCCTTCCCAATTTCAAACTTCAAATCCCAAATGGTGTATCGACCCGAAAATGAGCCAACGGCATAGGACCTCCTCGGAAAAAACTTTCGGGTTCGGTCATACGACGACCCGAAAAGTTGACCGGCCGACCTGAAAGTGGCCAATTTCCATAAGACCTGCGCCCACAAAGTTGCGGGCCCGGCTCGAACGACCCGAAAATGCGCAAACCGCTCAGGAATCTTTGCGAAAACATAGTTTTCGAGGTCTCCGAGCCCACTCCGAAGAAACCCAACATGGCAAACCGCCTAGAATTTTCTATCACAAACGATTTCTCGGCGGTTCCGGGCCTCGTCCGAAGGAGCCGCCGATGGGCAGACCGCTCAGGACTTCCTGCGCAAGAAACGGTTTCCCGGGTGAGCCATTGTCAACGGGAACGCGCCCCGCGCGGGATCGGGGTTCGCACGGGGGCGCGGCTGCTCTCGCCTGTCCAGGGGGCATGCAGTGCCGCGCCCTTCCAGCGTAGCGTTTGCGCTGCATTCGCGCGGGGCCGGGCCTCTCGAATCGGAATAAATTTTCTGAGCGCCGATGTAATAATATTAGTAGTACGATTCGCAGTCGTACTAGTAGTAGTGTAGTAGTGGTCGTAGTAGTCGTAGTAGTGTAGTAGTACGATTGTTTGTATGTGTATTAGTAGTCGTAGTAGTCGTAGTAGTAGTAGTAGTAGTAGTAGTAGTAGTAGTAGTAGTAGTAGTAGTAGTAGTAGTAGTAGTAGTAGTAGTAGTAGTAGTAGTAGTAGTAGTAATAGTAGTAGTAGTAGTAGTAGTAGTAGTAGTAGTAGTAGTAGTAGTAGTAGTAGTAGTAGTAGTAGTAGTAGTAGTAGTAGTAGTAGTAGTAGTAGTAGTAGTAGTAGTAGCAGTAGCAGTAGCAGTAGCAGTAGCAGTAGCAGTAGTAGTAGTAGTAGTAGTAGTAGTAGTAGTAGTAGTAGTAGTAGTAGTAAGTAGTAGTAGTAAGTAGTAGTAGTAGTAGTAGTAGTAGTAGTAGTAGTAGTAGTAGTAGTAGTAGTAGTAGTAGTAGTAGTAGTAGTAGTAGTAGTAGTAGTAGTAGTAGTAGTAGTAGTAATAGTAGTAGTAGTAGTCGTAGTCGTAGTAAGATAGTAGGTATTTAGTCGTAGTCTAGTCGTAGTTCGTAGTCGTAGTCCGTAGTAGTCGTAGTAGGTAGTATTAGTTATAATAGTAGTAAGTAGTAGTAGTAGTAGTGTGGTACAATAAAGTTATAATAGTAAGTAGGTGAGTAGTAAGTGTTAGTAGTAGTAAGTAGTAGTATTAGTAGTAGGAGAGAGTAGGAGAGAGTAGGAGTGGGAGCAGAAGTAGGAGTAGGAGTCAAGCTAGCCAGCTCGAGCGAGTCAAGCATGGCATGCCCAGTCCCACCCGCCCTCCCACAACATAAGAAGCAAAGCTGGCACAACTTGGGGCCGAAGTCACACCGGCCAGCCGGTTTGGTACAGCTGATGCGGCCGCGATGGCGGTTGCCGACGGGAACTGGCGAGCGCGTGTTGAATGCCGCGCACGCGTTGCCAGACGAGTCGAGAATGGCCCGGTACACCGCAGGAAGCCAGAGGTGGCCGTGTCGAGAACGGCCCGGTAAGCCGGGTCCCATTCTTGCCATGCATTTTGCGACGTGGACGACAGGACGTCCATGCGACGGTGCCAATGACGGCGACGACTCTAGAAGGATTTGAGCATGCGCTCGCGGCGACGCGCGCGCATGTCGCCCGCGTGGTATTTTTAGCACACGATTCGCGGCCTGGGTGCATGACAGAGCATCGCGAGTGCACCGCGCGATGACGTGAAATCGCTGGATTTGACGGAATTCTTAAGATTCCCATGGTTTTCCTATGATTTCATCAAGAGAGCCCGGGCAGGCAATGTGTAGAAATTTTGTGAAAAAAAAAGCATTTGGTTTTCGATGTTTTTATGTTGAAATGCTTGCAAACACACGGTGTTCGGTAGGATTCTGACATGAACGCGTGCGTGTGTTCTTTGTGGTATTTTTTCCAATGGATTATCGCCGTGGACGACAGGACGTCCATGTCGAGAGGAAAAAATAAGAAAAATGTTGATTTTGTATTGTTTTTTACAGGTTCGGATGGGACCACCCGGATGTGCCCCCTATCTGCCGGCCTGAGGGGGGAGTAGGAGTATATTCTAACAAGGAATAAGGATAGGAGTAGGAGTAGGAGTAGGAGTAGTAGTAGTAGTAGTAGTAGTAGTAGTAGTAGTAGTAGTAATAGAAGTAGTAGTAGTAGTAGTAGTAGTAGTAGTAGTAGTAGTAGTAGTAGGAGTAGTAGTAGTAGTACTAGTAGTAGTAGTAGTAGTCGTAGTCGTAGTCGTAGTCGTAGACGTAGTCGCAGTCGTAGTCGTAGTCGTAGTCGTATTAGTTGTCGTAGTAGTAGCAGCAGCAGCAGCAGCAGCAGTAGTAGTAGTAGTACTAGTAGTAGTAGTAGTAGTGGTCGTAGTTGTCGTAGAGGTAGAAATAGTAGTTGTCGTAATAGAAGTCGTTGTAGTAGTGGTGGTAGTAGTAGTAGTAGTCGTAGTCGTAGTAGTAGTGGTAGTAAGTAGTACTAATGGTAGTCGTAGTAGTAGTAGTAGCAGTAGTAGTAGTAGTAGTAGTAGAAGTAGTAGTAGTAGTAGTAGTAGTAGTAGTCGTAGTCGTAGTAGTAGTAGTAGCACGAAAACGAGTCGTAGTAGTAATAGTAGTAATACCAGTAGTAGTAGTAGTAGTAGTAGTAGTAGTAGTAGCACTAGTAGCGGTTGTTGTGGTAGAAGTCGTCGTAGAAGTAGTTGTGGTGCTAATAGTACCAGTACTACTCGTCGTCGTCGTGTTTGTGATGGTTATTATAGTAGTGGTGGCAGTAGTAGTGGTAGTAGTCGTCGTAGTAGGAGTAGTAGTAGTAGTAGTAGTCGTCGTAGTCGTAGTCGTAGTCGTAGTCGTAGCCGTAGTCGTAGAGTAGTAGTAGTGGCCGTAGTACTAGTAGTGTAAGCAGTTGTGGTAGTAGGAGTAGTAGTCGTAGTAGTAGTAGTGGTAGTAATGGTAGAGTAGTAGTAGAAGTAGGAGTAGTAGTCGCAGTAGCAGACGTAGTCGTAGTGGTAGTAGTAGCGCTGGTAGTTGCCGTATTCGCAGTGGTGGTCGATGGCGCAGTAGTACCAGTAGTAGTAGTAGTAGTAGTAGTAGTAGTAGTAGCAGCAGGGGTGGTAGGAATAGTAGTAGTTGATTTGGAGTCGTGCTAGCTTTAGTTTGCTTTTTAGTAGCAGCAGTCGGCGCAATCGTAGTAATGGCAACAGTAATAGTAGTA
Source organism: Prorocentrum cordatum (assembly GCA_963575745.1). Classification (NCBI taxonomy): domain Eukaryota; class Dinophyceae; order Prorocentrales; family Prorocentraceae; genus Prorocentrum; species Prorocentrum cordatum. The sequence continues at coordinate 28,908 of CAUYUJ010018691.1, read as the reverse complement.
GGAGTGGTAGCCGTAGTAGCAGTAGTAGTAGTAGTAGTAGTAAGACTAGCAGCAGCAGCAGCAGCAGCAGCAGCAGCAGTAGCAGTAGTAGTAGTAGTAGTTGTAGTAGTAGTAGTAGTAGTAGTAGTAGTAGTAGTAGTAGTAGTAGTAACAATAGTAGTAGTAGTAGTAGTAGTCGTCGTCGTAGTCGTAGTTATAGTGGAAACAGTAGTAGCCGTAACACAACTAGTGGTTGTCCTCGCCGTAGTCTCTATCGTTCCTGTAGTCTTAGCCGTGATACTTTTGGCATTAGGAGAAGTCGGTGTATCACCCGTATTCGGAGTAGGAGTACGGATAGTGGTAGTAGTAGTAGAAGCGGCGTTGTGTCGTAATAGTAGTAGTAGTAGTAGTAGTAGTAGTAGTAATAGTAGTCGTAGTAGTAGTAGTAGTAGTAGTCGCCGTAGTAGTGGTAGTGGTAGTGGTAGTGGTGGTAGCAGTAGTAGCAGTAGTAGTAGTAGTAGTAGTAGTAGTAGTAGCAGTAGTAGTAGTAGTAGTGGTAGTAGAAGCAGTAGTTGTAGTGATGGTAGTGGAAATAGTAGTAGTAGTGGTAGTAGCAGTAGTAGTAGTAGTAGTAGTACTAGTAGTACTATTTGTAGTAGTAGTAGTAGTAGTAGTAGTGGTAGTAGTAGTATTAGTAACAGAACTAACGGTGGTCGTGGCAGTAGCCGTGATCGTACATTAAGTTGTAGTCACTTTCGTTTTTGCAGTATGTGCAGTCGCTGTATTAATCGTGTTCGCGAAAATAGTACTGATAGTAGTAGTCGTAGTAATAGTAGTAGTAGTAGTAGTAGTAGTAGTAGCGGTATCCTTTGTAGTATTGGTCGTAGCAATCGCCTTTGTAGTATTGGTCGTGATAGTAGTAGTAGAAGGAGTAGTCGTAGTAGTAGGCGTCGTCGGTGTTGCAGTAGAACTAGTTGTAGTAGTAGTTGTAGTAATAGTCGTAGTAGTAGTAGTAGTAGTAGTAGTAGTAGTAGTATGTGTAGTAGTAGTGGTATGTGTAGTAGTAGAAGTAGTGATAGCAGTAGTAGTAGCAGTAGTAGTAGTAGTAACAGTATTAGTTGTAGTAGCAGTACTAGCTAGTAGTAGTAGAAGAAGCAGTCTCTGTAGTAGTCGTAGTCGTAATCGTCGTCGTAGTAGTAGTATGAGCCGAAGCAGTAGCAATATGTGTAGCAGTAGTTGTTGTATACGTAGTGTTCGTAGCAGTAGCCGGGATCAGAGTAGCCGTAGTAGTAGTAGTAGTAGTAGTAGTAGTACTACTACTACTACTAGTAAACTCACTAGCTAATAGTAGAAGTCGTGGTAGTAGTAGTCGTGGTCGTAGTTGTTGCAGTAATCGTAGTCGTAGCAATCGCAGAATGCGTAGTAGCAGTATTGTTTAGTCGCCGTCGGATTAGTAGTACTAATAGGCGTAGTGGTAAACGTAGTAGTTGTGTTGTAGTAGTAGTACTAGTAGTAGTAGTAGTAGTAGTAGTTGTAGTAGTAGTAGTAGTAGGAGTAGTAGTAGGAGTAGTAGGAGTAGGAGTAGTAGTAGCAGTAGGAGTAGTAGTGGTAGTCGTAGTAGTAGTAGTAGTAGTAGTAGTAGCAGTAGTAGTAGTAGTAGTAGTAGTAGTAGTAGTCGTAGTAGTAGTTGTAGTATTAGTAGTAGTAGTAGTAGTAGTAGTAGTAGTAGTAGTAGTACACGTGGTACAAGCAGTAGTAGTAGTAGTCGTCGTCGTCGTCGTAGTAGTAGTAGTACTAGTAGTAAGGGTGGACATTGTAGTGGTAGTAGTGGTAGTCGTAGTAGTCGTTGTAGCAGTGGCAGTAGTGGCGGTAGTAGAAGCAGTAGCTGTAGTACTGGTAGGAGTAGTAGTAGTCGTAGTAACAGTTGTAGCACGAGTTGTCGTTCTATTTGCAGTAGTAGTAGTAGTTGTCGTTGTAGCACTAGTGGCAGCAGTCGTGGTCGTAGCAACCGTCGTAGCAATCGTAGCAGTAGCAGTAGTTGTAGTACTAGTGGTAGTAGCAGTAGTAGTAGTATCGTTCGCATCAGTATGAGAGTATGAGTCGTAGTAGTAGTAGTAGTAGTCGTAGTAGTAGTAGTAGTAGTAGTAGTAGTAGTATTAGTAGTAGTAGTAGTAGTGGTAGTAGTAGTAGTAGTAGTAGCAGTAGTAGTAGCAGTATTAGTAGTAGTAGCAGCAGTAGTAGTAGTAGTAGTAGTAGGGGTAGGAGAATAAAACTTCATAGTTGTAGCATCAATAGTAGAAGTCGTCGTAGTAGTAGTTGCTGCAGTCGTAGTAGCAGTAATCGTAGTAGTAGTGGTGGTGGTATCAGTGGAAGTAGTCGCAGTAGTAGTAGTAGTAGTAGTAGTAGTCGTAGTAGTCGTAGTAGTCGTAGTAGTCGTAGTAGTAGTAGTAGTAGTAGTAGTAGTAGTAGTAGTAGTAGATTGAGTAGTAGTAGTAGTAGTAGCAGTATTAGTAGTAGTAGCAGCAGTAGTAGTAGTAGTAGTAGTAGTAGTAGGGGTAGGAGAATAAAACTTCATAGTTGTAGCATCAATAGTAGAAGTAGTCGTAGTAGTAGTTGCTGCAGACGTAGTAGCAGTAATCGTAGTAGTAGTGGTGGTGGTATCAGTGGAAGTAGTCGCAGTAGTAGTAGTAGTAGTAGTAGTAGTAGTAGTAGTCGTAGTAGTCGTAGTAGTCGTAGTAGTCGTAGTAGTAGTAGTAGTAGTATCAGTAGTAGTAGTAGTAGTAGTAGTAGTAGTAGTAGTAGTAGTAGTAGTAGATTGAGTAGTAGTAGCAGTAATACTCGTTTGTAGTAGTAGTAGTAGTAGTAGTAGTAGCAGTAGTAGTAGTAGTCGCGGCCGTCTTAGTAGTAGAAGCGCTCGTCGCATCAGTGAAACTGTACGTCGTCGTCGTCGCCGGGGCCGTCGAAATAGTTGTAGCCGTAGTAGTAATGTTGTGTCGTAGTCGTAGTAGTAGTGGTGGTAGTAGCCGTGGTAGTAGTGGTAGTAGTAGTAGTAGTAGTAGTAGTGGTCGGGGTAGTAGTAGTAGTAGTCGTAGTAGTAGTAGTAGTAGTAGTAGTAGTAGTGATGGTGGTAGTTGGTATTCGTAGTAGTAGTGGCCGCAGTAGTCGCAGTAGGACTAGTAGTAGGAGTAGTGGTCGTAGAAGTAGTACTAGTAGTCGTCGTCGTCGTAGTAGTAGTAGTAGTAGTAGTACGTGTAGTAGTAGTAGTAGTAGTAGCAGCAGTAGTAGTAGTAGTCGTAGTAGTAGGAGTAGTAGCAGCAGTACTAGTAGTCGCATTCGTAGTTGTAGTAGTAGTGGTCGTACTACCAGTAGTAGTCGTAAAGGTAGTAGTCGTAGTAGTAGTAGTAGTAGTAGTCGTAGTAGTAGTAGTAGTAGTAGTAGTAGTCATAGTAGAAATTGTAGTCGCTGTAGTAGTAGAGATAGTAATAGTAGTTGTAATTGTCGCAGTAGTAGTAGCAGCAGTAGTCGTAGTAGTAGGTGTCGCAGTCGTATTCGTAGTCGTAGTAGGAGCAGTAGTCATAGTAGTAGTAGTAGTAGTAGTAGTAGTAGTCGTGGTAATAGTAGGAGTAGTAGTAGTAGTAGTAGTAGTCGTCGTAGTAGTCGTAGTAGTCGTAGTAGTCGTAGTAGTAGTAGTAGGTTAGTAGTATAGTAGTAGTAGTAGTAGTGACTAGTAGTAGTAAGTAGTAGTAGTAGTAGTAGTAGTAGTAGTAGTAGTAGTTAGTGTAGGTGTTAGTAGTTGTAGTAGTAAGTAGTAGTAGTAGTAGTAGTAGTAGTCGTAGTAGTCGTAGTAGTAGTAGTAGTAGTAGCATTAGTAGTAGTAGTAGCAGTAGTAGTAGTAGTAGTAGCAGTAGCAGTAGCAGTAGTAGTAGTAGTAGTAGCAGTAGTAGTAGTAGTAGTAGTAGTAGTAATGGTAGTAATGATAGATACCGAAGACAGCAGGGCGCAACATGGAACTACTACGCCACAGTTAAAAGGGGTATGTGGGGGCCCTCGGTAGCGTTATTCTTGACGGGTGGTTGGCCTGCGCGCGCCAGGCAATGCGTTGGCACCCCCTGCCGCCTTTGCCAAAGCAAAGTGATCGCGGGTCGCCCGAACATGATCAAGAGGTTGGCTCCATGTGTATGTTGTCGGTTTTTTGTTGTGAGTTTTTTGTCAGTGGTGGTGGTGGGGGCGGCACGGGCCTAGCGTAGAGGACGACAGGATGGGGAATGTGGTGTATGTAGCCACTCTCTAAGGAGCAACGACCCACGGGAGTGCCACAAGCTGTCTCGGCCTCGCTCGCTGGGTCCCGCCCACCCATTATGAAAGGCGTAGCACCCGAGACCCGTCACAGGCAGAGATTGCCACCGGACAGACGGCCACCGGAAATCGATGTGGGCGCCACGTGCGCGACGCTCGGGAGGTGCGCCAGGTGCCCCCGCCTCGGCAGCCCCGCGGGCCCCCTCGGCCGCGCCGCGCGCGTGGCGCCCTCGCCGTGCTGGCTGCCAGGCGCGCAAACCAAGCGGAGGCCCGACTGGCCCCAAGGGTCCGGACGTGCTCGCGCCGAGGAGGATGTTTCGTCGGCGGCGAGGCAGAGGCAGTCCGCTCCCGCAGGGCGGCTCGGGGCAATCGAGAGGCGAATTGGGCGCCGAGAAGAGCGCGCGACCGCAGATGCCTGGCCGGCTGCGGCCTCTCGGGGCCCTGGCGTGGCAGACGCGCGTGTTGCGGCAGAGGCGCCGCGCGCGCCGCGCGCGTGCCGCGTCATCCTTGCCGCACCAGGTGCGCCCGAAGGGGCTTCGGCGCGCACGCGGGGAGAGAGCGCCGAGTGCGTTGCGGAAGTCGATGACTGGAGAGGAAGCAGGCTTACCAGTTCGAAACATATCCATATCCCTATGTTTGACATCACCTCACCTCGATGCCGATCTTAAGGATTCCCTCAGTTTCTGAGGGCCTATTCCTAAGATTGTCCTCGCTTTTTACTCGCCCATCTTAGGGATAGGGGTACGTTCGAGGCTGGTTAGCATGCTGCCAAATAATTTCCAGATGTCTAAAAGATGGTTCAAACATGTGGTAAGTATGTAAAACATGTTTGACACATGTTTGTTTTCACATGTTAAACACATATGTAATTCCATTCTAGGATTGTTCGAGTGTCCATTGTCATGGCATCCACAACGAGTGCGCATCGGCGCACGTGGCAGCGCACGTCGGGCGATGTGACGACACCGTCAGCATACTTCAGCGACTGCAAGTGGTGTGGTTACGTCAGGGTGTGGTACCCGATCGGAGCCGCTGGGGTTTGGGGGGTCACCACGTTGCGCCAAAGGTTTGACGAGCCATCGTCGGGGCGCGGCAGGGATCTCTGTCGTGGTCATCGCCCGCCACCAGGGTGCAGGTTGCAAACCACACCCTTTGCAAACCGCACCCGTCGGAGTTGCCAAACAGAGTGTGGCCTCCCGCCTGCGCGTTCGTCGTTTTCTGTCTGTTTCTCCCCTCCTCGTCCCCTTCCGCCGGGCAGCACAGCCTGCCAAGGACCAGCGTGGCGGCGTCTAGGGCTTCAGCCGACGGCAGACTCATGGCCACACCATTTCTTGGCTCAGTTCTGATTGAAACTCGACCGGGCTCTCATCATTTGATCCACGGTCCCTGAGCTTTTTGTAGGGGGCGCATAAAACGCTGCGAGCTCCGTCGCGTTTGCATCTGTTGTTCGAAAGGAATCGTGCGACAGCGCGCAGTCGACAGGTAAGGAAAAGCGCGCTTTGGGGGCAGGGAAGGTCAAAACAGGGGCCCCAGCTTCATCCTGCCCCCCCGTCCTCCGAAAGGGGGAGAGTCTTCCACAATGGCGCGTGGTTCGAAAAACAAGAAACTGCGTACACACATACATTCTTTCGGTAGCAAATCACGGGAGCCTGGTATACCCTTTCAACTTGGTCTTTAGCATCGATTCGCGTCGATTAGCGTCTGGGAGTCGGTCTGATAGCGCCGATGTAGTCTCGGCTAGCGTCGATCAGCATCGATTTCGCGTCAACTCTCGTCGATTAGCAAGGGCCGACAAGATAGTATGGGAGGCTCCCGTGAGTACCACCGAACATTCTCGGAGGTCCGCGCGGAAATCTTGGATTGGCGCTGGGCACCCCTAGCGGCGCCTCTGGCGCCGCCCCTGCGCGCCAGGGAAGGGGTTCTATCGCCGATCCAGGAAATCCGCGCGGATCCTTGAGCAATTCTAGACGCTTCGCGTATCCCCACCAGCCCACCTCGCATTCGTTGCGTATTATTATTGCAGGTGCGTTGCCTGTTGTAGCTAATTAGCCTCGCCTGCTGGCCCAGACGACGCCTTCCGCTCCCTGTCCGCTGCCTCGGAGCCGCCGACCAAAAAAAGTATCCCCACCAGCCCATCCAGAAATGATGTCCAGGCGAGTTGAGAGGTGATCAGGGAAGCGCGGGCTGGCTGGTGAAGGAGAGAGGGGGCGAAGGAGAAAATTGGATGGATAGATGAGGGAGTAGGGAGAAGGAGGATGAATAGGATGAGGAGGATGAGGAGGCGGAGGGGGAGGATGAGGATGAGAAGGGATAGGAGGAATGAGGAGGAGGAGAGCAAGCAAAAGGGCCAGAGGTCTCTTGGATGCTTCTCGGAGCCTCTTGGGGTATCTCTTGGGCGTCTTGGGGGTCTCTTGGCAGTTGTATGGGGCTCTTCGGCGTCTTGGGTGCCTCGGGGGGGCCTCTTGGGGCCGCTTGGGATCCTTTTGGGGGCCTCCTGGGGGCCTCTTGGGGGCCTCTTGGGGCCATCTTGGGGCCATCTTGGGACCTCTTGGGGCCTCCTGGGCGCTTCTTGGGGCCATCTTGGAGGAGATCGGTCAACGAAGGGGGGTTCCTCATTACGCCCCCCCCCCCCCCCCCCAGGAGGCCAAACTGGGGCCAAAACCATAGTAAAACCAATGATTGTTGCTTCCTCGCCGAGGCCGTCTTGAACGCTCGAACTACCCGCGGCCCCCCCCGTCCAGGTCCATGGGGAGGGGGTAGGGGGAGTGGTAAACCCCTCCCCGAAGGGGAAGAAGGAGGGGTTGAAGAGGAAACGCTCTAAACCACCTGCGCCCAGAGGGCTGGTGGGATTATGTTCCTCTGACGGCGTCTGCACCCGTAATCAGTTTGCATCTGCTGCTGTGTGATGGGTATCGTGTGCCAGCGCGCACGCGACAAGTGCGATCCCCCCCCCATTCTTATCAAAAGCGCCAACGCAGAGTGCTCGCAGGAGGTGGGGAGGGCCCGCTTCCGACCCAGATTGTTCTGCCACGTGCATTTTGAATGATGTGTGTTGATCTGGACGGGGGGCTCATTGTCCCTGGTCGGCCGCCGGTTGAGTAGGGGAGAGGGTGTTGTATCAACGATCAGTGATGAATCCCTCCCCGAGAGGGCAGATGGGCGTTGGAGGAGCACGTGCTCTAAAATACTTCTGTCAGAGAGCTGGTGGGGCTCAAGTGGACAGAAGATGCTGGCAGACCACATTTCGTCTGGCAGATTGCGTCCAGCAAATCTGCTTACAACATCTAGCCGCGCAGTACCTGCAGGAATGGTCCGACCTTTAGCTGTGGACATGGGGTCTGTGATAGCCCCCGTTCATCCTCTTCCTCCCACTCTTCGCAGAGAAGTTGTTCTTGTCCTGAGCAAAACCACTCTGCGGAATGATCAGTTGGACCATTCTCGTAGCATGCACGTTTTCCATGCTTCTTGGTACATGGATAGCGCCGCCATCCATGCCCGATTGGTGATTTGTTTGCCACATCTACGGCGGCGCCTTCATGGCTGGAGGAGGGGAAGGAGGAGATGATGAGGATGCTCGACCTCCGCTGCAGTCACCGTCGCTCCCACTGCTTTTCTGTGTGCTATCGGATGCTCTATCCACTCTCCAGTACCACATCGGCAGCGCACCTCGTTTTAGCTGCGCGTGCGAACGAGCCGGGCTGGGCAGTCGTTGGACGTTCTCTCGGAGCGCTTGAGTATTCCACCAGATGTCGCTGGGGCCACCTTCATGGCCGCAGGCGGCAGCCGCCATCAGGAATGGGCGAGAGTCGAGAGACCGCAAGGATTCTCATAAGTTCCGTCTTGGGGAGGAGGCCAATTTGGCCGTCTCGGGCCGTCATTTTCTGGAAAGAGAGGCACTCTTGGAGCCCTTCTGGTACCCTCTTGGGGGATCCACCGTGAGGCCTCAGAGGCCCAACGGAGGCGAACAGGCGAGGCAAGTCGGATGGAGCAAACACATTAATGTGTTGCAAGTGTTGTTTGCCTCATTCAGGCCTCCACGGCGTATTTCTTGAGAGCTCCATGGCCACTTCGAGCCCTGTTGCGGTCTCTGCTGGAGTCCATCCTGACCCGGCTCGGGCTGTCTTATGTCATCTTCCGGGGGCGGAAAAGAGGGGGGTGATGACTAGGGGGGGGTGGATATCATGGCGTGGGCCATGATATTTCCCCAGACTTCATGGCGCCTCTTCTTATTTCATTACGTCCCTGGCCCCCCCGCTGGGCCGCGCACATGCCGCCGGTCATGATTTGCACCCCCCCCCTCTTGGACACACCCCTCTTGGCCGCTCCCGAATCTTGCATGCCATGCCATTTTGAGCTCTTCGAGTCCGTCTCAGACGTGTTCAGAGGCCCCCGCGCATCTTCCGTGGATCGGCGCTTAGCCCCCCCCCGGCGGCGGCGCCACTGGCGATCCCCCGGCGCGCTCCGCGCGCTGGGTGGACGTGGGGCCCAGAGCCGATCCGAGGAACCTGGGCGGACCTCCGAAAGTGTATGTTTATGCTTTATGCCGTCTTCTATTTTTACCAGCCTCGAACGTATCCCTAAGATTGACACGCCAAAAGGCGATGACAATCTTAGGGATCCGCCATCCAAAAATAAGGGAATCCCTAAGATTGACATCGTGATGAGGAGGTGCCCAGCATAGGGATTGGGATATGTTCCAAGCTGGTAAAATCGAGTCGGGCCTGTCCCCCTACAGGGGGATTTTCGACGAAAAATTAAAAATACCATAGAAATACACCAAACAGCTAAAACAATATTCAAAAAATAGTCCACCGACTATGTTTGGACTATGTTTTGACCATTTGGGGGATATTCTTTATTTTTCGTCGATAATTCCCCTGTAGGGGGACACGCCCGACAATGGTCAGATTTCTTTGTGTTTGTGGCTCTGCTCGGGCCGTTCGAGCGCATCCCGCGCGGCCGAGGAGCCGAGTGTCCTGCGCCCTGGGGGGCCGTGGCTCGGGGGCCCCAGCGGTCGCTCGGGGCGATCCGGGCACCCTTGATCAGGAGGGAAAAAACACACAGACACAATGAATCGTCGATCCCCCAGAAAACATGGGAAAATAAGGGAAGTAGTGGGGAAGACAGAAACCCAGAAAACATAGGAAGATATGGGAAACCTTTTTGCTTGTGTGTATCTATGTGTGTGTGTGTGTGTGTCCAAGGGCCCCTTCATTTGAACGCTCTCGGCGAGGCGCAGATGCCGGAAAGCATGGGGGGCAACTTAGGGGACAGGCTCACTTGGCGGCGCGCAAAAGGGGGGTAGGGGGAGGGGGGAAGGCTTCTTAGAAGCACCCTGCTTCTTAGAAGGCCTCGGCCTTGCGTCTATGGAGAAGGCCCGCGCCTTCTGAGAAGCAGGGGTGCTTCTAGGAGGGCTTCCCCCCTCCCCCATACCCCCCTCTGCGCGCCGCCAACTCACGGAAAGGGGGGGGTGCATCGGCCCCCAATCGCCCATTGATCGCCGACAGGGGCTCGGTAGCTCCACCTAGGGGGCCACATGTGAACCCTACCTCTACCCCCCACGATTTCCGAGGGAGAGGGTGGGGTTCACTTCGTTCGGGAGCTCCCGAGCGAAGTGCACCCCACCCTCCCCTCAAAAATCATCGGGGGGTAGGGGTAGGGTTCACATGTGGCCCCCTGCCGCCCACCCAGGAGCGTGCGGGCTCGCAACCGGGGGGCCCACCGCGGCTGCATCGGCGGTGCCTCGCCGAGTTCGGGGCGGCGCTCCCCCCTCCAGTCCGCCCGCCCTGGCGCTCCCCTTGCAGGGGAGAGGGGAGGAGGAGGCAAGAGGTTCGAGGGTCGACGGCTCGAGGCTCGAGCTCAGACTTTATTTTTCCGCCACCTGTTGGGTCTCCAGGGGTGCGGGCAATGTCTATATCCACATCCAGTGCGTCTTGGAGTTTCGGGCTTTGTTCCCCAAAAACATGAGGCGCACTGCATGTGGATTCAAATCTGGCCCCCAAAGGCTACATGTTATCCATATCCAGCGCTCCTCGGCCTTGCGGCGCCCCTTCCAAGAAAGTCCAAGACGCATTGGATATGGATGAATTATTGCCCGCAAGGGGGGGCTCCTCGTCGCCACGGCTGGATCCGCCTCGAAACCGTGTTTAGAGCGCACAAGTCCGAGGATCTGTTGTGAAGGCCTTGCGGCTCAAGGCAGGACCTCCCCCGGGACCCCCCCGCTGCTGGCGCTCCCCCCAGGGGCCCGCAAGGATCCTGGGGCGCGGTATTCTGACCGGGGATCCCCCCCCCCTGTAGGCAGGACCTCCCCCAGCACCCCCGCTGGCGATCCCCCTGGATGGGGCTGTCCCCTTGTGCCCTTGTCCTGTGGGAGGAGGCGGGGGGAGGAGGGGTTTTGAGCTCTGCCTGTTCACAGGGGGACCGCTATCTCGTCCTCACTGTGCACAGGGGGGACATGGGGGAGAGCGGGGGAGGGGGAGGGGCTGAGTTCTCCCTGTCCACAGGGGGACCAGGGGTGGGCATTGAATTCCCCCCCCGGCCTTCCCCCCTCCTCCTCCTCCTCCTCCTCCTCCTCCTCCTGCTCCTCCTGCTCCTCCTGCTCCTCCTCCTCCTCCTCCTCCTCCTCCTCCTCCTCCTCCCCCTCCTTTCCTCCTCCTCCTCCTCCTTTTCCTCCTCCTCCTCGTCCTCCTCCTCCTCCGGGTCCCTCCGACGCTCGGGTTTCGGACACCCCCACTACCCCGCTGGGGTTCACTTGGCAGCAGACATCCTTCAGATTCTGAACGCCATCCAGTGTTTTCCCAGCCCTCCTGTGTGGGCTTCTTGTTTTGAGTGTTGAATAGATCACTGCGGTCGCGTCTCCTTCTCCCAACCCCCTATCCTCATCCTTCCTGCCTCCTATTTCCTGGCGTCTGCTTCATGTATTATCCTTCCTGCCTACTACTTCTTCTTCTTCCCTCCTATTTCTTCGCGGGCTCCTGGGCGGAACGGTGGAGTAGCGGAGTAAGCGCACCCAGGCCGGATTTCGTAGCTCCCTGGGGAGGTGCGAACTGTGCAATTGTCGCCACTTCCTTGGGCTCCCGGGAGGCACGGCGGAGTAGCAGAGTCAGGTAATCCCGGCGGGACTCGCAGCTCCCCGGTGGGTACTGATTATGCAATTGTCGCCACGTTCGGGGGTCCCTGAGAGGCACGGCGGAGTAGCGAAGTAAACGGACCCAGGCGGGACATCGCAGTTCCTTGGGGGGTTGTGAACTGCGCAACTGTCCCCACTTTCGTAGGCTCTTGGAGGCAACGCGGAGTAGCGGAGTAAACGGACCCAGGCGTGACCTCGTTGTTCTTAGCGTGGTCGAGGATTGTGCAGTTGTCGTCATCTTCGTGGGCTCCTGGGAGGCACGGCGGAATAGCAAAGTTAACGGACCCAGGCGGGACCTCTCAGCTCATTGGGGAGCTGCAAATTGTGAAAGTGTCGCCATTCTCGTGGGCTCCCGGGAGCCACGGCGCAGTGGTGGAGCAAGCAGACCCCGGCGGGATCTCGCCGCTCCCTTGGGGGCTGCGAGCTGCGCAACTGTCGCTACCTTCGTGGGCTCCTGTGATGTCCGACTGAGTCGGGGCCCTGAAGAAGGAACCCAATTCGTTGGGGAGGGGCTCCGCGTAGTGTTTCGCAGCTTGCCCTAGATTTTCCTTATGTTTTCGACAGGACATCGCAGGTTAACCCATGGAAAGAGGGGGCCTCGTTCCTTAGGTCAACGCCCCGACTGTAGAGTCAGGCGAGACCTCGCAGATCCTTGGAGGGCTGCGAGCTGAGCAGTTGTCGCCACTTTCGTTGGCTCCCGGAAGGCGCGGCGTGGCAGCGGAGGGCCCGAGACCTCGCAGGTCCCTGGGGGGCTGCGACTTGTGCACTGTCGCCGTTTATCACCACGTACCAAACCACCCCAACCCAACCTGAAGGCTTCAATTTGGCCTCCATTTCCAGTGGGGGGGGGTCGGGGAACGTTGAAAAAACACATGGAGCCCGTACCCCCCCAACCCGAAATTCGGGTCAAATTCGGGTCTTCGGGTTGGGTTGGGGTGGTCTGGTAGGTAGTCAGTTTACGCGGGCTCTTGGGAGGTCCATCGGAGTTGGGGGCCACGCGGATCCGGTCGAGGTTTCGCGGTTCCTTGGGGGGGTTGCAAACTTCGCTGTTGTCCTTGCGTTCGTGGGCTGTTGGGAGGCACGGCGGAGATGAGGGCAGAGCAGACTAGATCGTGCATATCAGGCGATGTGTTCTTCTGTATGGAGCGTTCATACAAGTATTCGCTTTGCGTGGAGAAGGGTTTGGGTACGTCCCTGGTATTTTTCTCATAAGTCACATGTTCCCACCATCCTGTGTTGAGTCGGGCCCTCGTTTTGAATCAGCAGGGCCCCACGCCTCGTCCTTCCTTCTTCCTCCTTCCTCCGCTTTCCGCGTCCTCCTATTCTTGCATCTGCACTCCGCATGTCCACTCGGGCACACCTCTGACATGTTTCGTGGCTTCATAGGGAGCTCCAACTAAGGCTCAAAGCCAGGGTCTGCATGGCGTCGACGCCCTTCACGCCTGTCGCGGCCCCATAGGGAGCTTCACTCCTGTTGAGGCCCAAATGCCAGGGTCGGCATGACGTCGGTGCCTGATTTCGGCACGCCCTTCACACGTTTCGTGGGGCCTTGGGGAGCTTCAGTTAAGGCCCAAAGCCAGGGCCCGCATGGCTTCGGTGCTTCATGTCAGCACACCCCTCAAAAGTCTCGTGGCCCACACGGTAGGTGGACAAGCAGTTTCCACGCCCATCGCGCCAAGACGCCGATACGGTGAAGTGCATCGAACACATCGGCAGCCCCCAAAGTTTGCGGCGGTGCACGCGAGGCAGCGCGCGGAGGACAACATGTGGACACTTCAAATTTTGGGCTTGGGGGGAGGGGGCGGGACATATGTTATGCAATATGTAACGCAACGTCATTAGATGTAGTGTTCGTGCCATTGGTGTAGACACTTGCTGTCCGGCCACAGCAGGGAGCTCCGGCTAAGCCCCAAATGCCAGGGTCCGCATTGCGTCGATATTTCATTCGGAGGCCCCACAGTGAGCGCAGTTGAGGCCCACTTGCCAGGGTCCGCATTGCGCTGGCGCCCCATTTCGGCATACCCCTCACATGTTTCACATGTTTCGTGGCTCCATGGGTCCGCATGGCTTCGGGCCCTCATTACGGCACGCCGTTTGCGTTTCGTGGCCCCATGTGAGCTCCAGCGAAGGCCGAAATACCAGGGTCCGCATTGCGGCGGTGCCTCATTTTGGCACACCCTTCACACACGCTTCGTGTCCCCATAGGGAGTTCCAGCTAAGGCACACATGCCAGGTTCCGCATGGCGTCGGTGCCTCATTTCGGCACGCCCTCACACGCTTCGTGGCCCCCCAGGGAGCTCCAGCTACGGCCCAAGTGCCATGGTCCGCATGGCGTCGGTGCTTCATTTCGGCACGCCCTTCACACGGATCGGGGCGCCAGAAGGATCTCCAATTAAGCCCCAAATGCCAGGGTCCGCCTTGCGTCGGTGCTTCATTTCGGGTCGCTGATCACACGTTTCGCGGCCCGGCGAACTCCCAACTGCCAGGGTCATCATGGAGTCTGT
>CAUYUJ010018691.1:0-10000 GCA_963575745.1 Prorocentrum cordatum | reverse complement strand
GGAACGGGGGGACAACGCAGGAGTAGGGTTCACGCGTGATTACCTGCTGAGAGCAGGCGCGGAGGCGACGCCGAGGGGCAAGCCGAGGGGCGTCGCGCCTACCCCCCCCCCGCGCGGCCCACCTCCGCCGCGACAGAGGCGGCTCCGCGCCCGAGTTCTTCACGGCCATGGCCGGGATGCTCCAGCGCCCGCCGGGCGACGTGGGGATCTTCGCGATCATGGGGTCGGCCGCCAGGGGTGGCGGCGAGGATGGAAGGGGGAGTGGAACGCGTCAGATGCGAGGTGCTCGGGCGTCTGCGTCGGTTCTCGGCTGCTTTCCGGCCTCGGGGTGCCGCGGGCTCGTGGCATCGGGAAGTCGGGAAGGGGGGTGGCACATGCGGAGCTCCGTAACGAGAGGGTGATTCACAGGGCAGTTCTGCTGTAGTGATGGGGGTTGCCAGGCAGCGCGGCACATGGCGATAAAAGTGGCACTGTGCCAGATCACGCTTCAACGCAAAGACATGTGCCAAGCCGGAGGAAACGACTATTCCCAATATGATGCCAGGGCAGATACGCTTCCAACTGTCAGACAATTCCATTGGCAGACCGCGCCTGGCCGAGTTCTCGTCAAAAGGAGGGTTGGACATCAGCTTCCTAACTACACCAGGGAAAAGCCTCCAACCAGTGGTTTCTCAACTAGTGATCTGGATCTTGAGATCGACTGTGAGATCTATCGTGAGATCGATAGTGAGCACGGTAGTAAGGTCGATCGTGAGACGGAGATCGATAGTGAGATCGATCGTGAGATCGTTCGTGCGATCTATATTGACATCGATAGTGAGATCGACTGTGAGATTGATCGTGAGATCGATAGAGAGGCGGGTAATGAGATCGATAGTGAGACCGATCGGTAAGGAGATCGACCAGGAACCTGGGAACCCGAAAACCCTAGAACCCCGCCGTCCACCGACATCGACTCGGAACCAGCAACCGGGAACCCGCGAACCTCAGAACTGGGAACCCGGGAACCCGGTTGCCCACCGAAACCGGCTGGACAGTCTCGCCAAGTCTTTCAACATTTGATAGGATTCCTTCAGTGCAAGCATTAATTGGGGAACATCGCTTTGGAGCTCGTGCGCCACGCTTCTTTGGGTGCTCGCGACATGCCAGCTTCAGGCGCACTCGTACGAATCGGTCTTTTGCCCAGCCTGTCTACAACGCTAATGCCTTACCGATCCTCAGAATATGCCCTGGTTTTCCTTGTTCGCATACTAGCATTAACGCCAGCATTCGCTACCGAGGTGCATATTTGCGCAGCTATCCTTCGCTCATGTCTTCCCAGGTCCGCTGTTTTCAACGTCCTCTTTGTGATCGGCATGTGTGGTATTGCTGCACCAGATGCGCTGTACTTGACGTGGTGGGGAACGTCTGTCTGTCACTTCATCGGTTTCTGATCTCTGGAAAGTTGGCAGTCACGGTGAGGTGCCTGGCGTGGGCAAGTCAAAGGATGGAAGTGGGAGCGGCTGGAGAGGAGCCGACGGAACAGCACAGAGAGATCAACACGTTGCAAGCGGAGTCAGCAGTGAGCACTCGTTGAGCTCGTCAGGGGTCATTCGACGGAGAGCTTCGGGATCCTCAGGAACGGGGGCCAGATGAGTGCGCGCGCGCGAAGGGGGTGCGACATTTGGGAGGGGCCTCGCGCAGAGAATTCGAGAGAGACCTGGAGAGGCAGCCCCGGCACACGTCATTCCACCACTTTCTGGCAGGTTTACTATGATGAGTGTAGGTCGCTCCAGAGCGTTGCGGAACTCTGTCAGATCGTTCCAGAACGATCTGGAACGGTCGAGGCGTTTGTTATGTATATATTTATATATGTAGAGATATACACATGTAAAGAGATGGTCACACACACACACACACCCACACCCACACCCACACCCACACCCACTCCCACACCCACACGCACACGCACACGCACACGCACACGCACACGCACACGCACACGCACACGCACACGCACACGCACACGCACACGCACTCGCACGCGCACGCGCACGCGCACGCGCGCGCCGCGCACGCGCACGCGCGCGCGCACGCGCGCTCCACGCGCACAGCGCACGCGCACGCGCACGCGCACGCGCACGCGCACACGCGCACGCGCACTCACGCACACACACGCACACGCACACATCGCACACGCAAACGCACACGCGTACGCGCACGCGCACGCACGGCACGCACGCACGCACGCACCGCACGCAACGCACGCACGCACGCACGCACGCACGCACCAACACAACACACACACACACACACACACACACGCACGCACGCACACACACACACACACACACACACGCGACACACACAGCGCGCACGCGCACGCGCACGCGCACGCGCGCGCCGCGCACGCGCACGCGCACACGCGCAACGCGCACGCGCGCACGCGCACGCGCGCACACGCGCACGCGCACCGCGCACGCGCACACGCACACGCACACGCACAACGCACCCACACACACACACACACACGCACACACACACACACACGCACGCACACGCACACGCACACGCACACGCACACGCACACGCACACGCACACGCACACGCACACGCACACGCACACGCACACGCACACGCACACGCACACGCACAAACACACACAACACACACACACACACACGCACCCTGTGATCTACTTAAGCTTCTTTGCAGACTTTCGTCACTATGCTGTTTTTTCGGATGCAAGCGGAGAGGGTTTTGCTTTTGACGGCAGTCGGGGGAGCGGGAGAGCGGAAGAGCTGGAGAGCCGGAGAGCGGGAGAGCGGGAGAGTGGGGCAGCGGGGCAGCGTGACAGTGGGACAGCGAGACAGCGGGAGAGTGGGATAGCCGGAGAGCGGGAGAGCGGGAGAGCGGGACGGCGGGAGAACGGGAGAGCGGGACAGCGGGAGAGCGGGAGTGCGGGGCAGCGGGGCGGCGGGACAGCGGGACAGCGGGAGAGTGGAAGAGCGGGAGAGCGGCAGAGCTGGAGAGCAAGACAGCGGGATAGTGGGGCAGCGGGAGAGCGGGACAGCGGGACAGCGGGAGAGCGGGACATCGGGACAGCGGGAGAGTGGAATAGCGGGAGAGCGGGAGAGCGGGAGGGCGGGAAAGCGGGAGAGCGAGCGCGGGAGAGCGGGAGAGCGAGAGCGGGAGAGCGGAAGAGCGGAGGAGGAGGAGGAGGAGGAGGAGGAGGGGGAGGAGGTGACGTGTGCTGGAAATCATCAGTGGCGCTCGGGTGGGCGTTCGTTGTTGACGTTGCCCTTGGCGCTGCCTTGCCGCCAGACCTGGCGTGGCACAAGCTCAGCGCCCCTCGGAGCAATCGAGTGGCAGCGGGCCAGGACGGCGGGGAAACCTTCTGTCTTTAAAAACCGATCACAGAATTGTCGCGAACAGACGCCGCCACGTATGCTAACAACTCGTGTTTCGGAATGCACGATACATATGGCAACATTACGTTCGGTGGAACTTGTTTGGCTGAAGAGCACCCAACATAATGTAAGTGTTGAACGCTGCTGGCGTCTTTGCCATTGCTCTACATACAAAGCATATCCAGTACCGCATCTTCGTCTACATCGGCGGTTGGCCCATCTTCAAGACCTTGCGCAAGGGGCCCCGCGTGGCACCCAGCCGACTCCAGCATTGGTGATATCAGTTTGCGTCTTTGCTTCGGCGTGGAGGTGGAGGCCGCGCGCATTGGTTTCAATCGCGCGGCGATGCGCTGACCTCCCGATCGCTGCGTCAGCCTCATCCGTCGTGAGGTGATCGCAGGTCGTGGGCGATTTGCTTTGGCGCGTGCGAGTGATTGCTCGGATTTGTGCGCGACTGCATGTGCATGCGCATGGGCAACGTGCGCGCGCGCCCGGCCCTCCCGACGTTGTCGCCTCGCCCGCGCCATCGGCCATCGCTCGCGCACATACTTCTGATTGGCACGCCCCCATTTCGACGTGGTTTTCGTTTCCAATGAGAACGGTGCAACGACCACTACGTCGTATGTCGAGTGGGGCCGCACCTGGAAATACAGGGGAATCGTCGCCCAGGCGGGTCTCGGCTTGCTCCCGCATCGCCGCATTCAGTTTGATGCGGTGGCCTTAGGTCGCCAATGCGTCCCGCGCGAACATCTGGTCGATCTCATGCGTCGGCCGCCGCGGTGGGGCATGGCCGACCGATCTGTTCTATCGAATCTTATGGCGGTCGATCTGATATGGCGGTTGATTCATTCGATCCAACATGGATGCGACGTTTCTTCAGCATCTGAGGTGGACGGGGGCCAACCAGGTCGCCGCATGGGGGTCGGCCCTATTTTCGGTTTCGTTTGGTCCGCGCTCGCTTTGCCTGAGGGCGCTGTTTCGGCGACCGATCAGCCGCCGCCGCCGCGCCGGGCAGCATTCGGCTGGCGCACGAAACCGAGCTCGTCGCCGCGGGGGAGTGCCCCGCATCCAGCCCCATAAGACGTTTCCTTTCTCTTTCTCTTTCGCAGCAATGGTGAGATGGATTCCGGGGCCGATTCCCAGTGAGACTGCGGGGGGGGCGGGGGCAGGGGGATTGGAAGGGGCGCGGCAATCGCAACAACGAGAAAAGAGGGGGCATCGAGAAGCAGGAAACGGAAGACGCGACGGATGTGACGGGAGGGAATTCATGCGTCGGCCCTTCGTGGGCCGCGATCTCGCTGCCCGAAGGCCCCCAGCCCCGCGCCAACGACGTCGTGCATTAGGCGGCCAAAGACCATTCTTACGGCATGAAGGGCAAGATCCTCGGGCAGAGCTTGCTCTTCGGACCTGGCTCCATTCTCGCATCGTTCACAGGCGTTCTTGCCTTAGGGTTGGACGATCCGCTCGCGGCTTCCGCTCGATCGCTCGCCGGCCACCGATTGCGCGCGTCGGTCGAGCAAATCGAATCCGAGAATGAACCGAACGCGCGCGAAGATTCCATGCCGCTGCAGGTCGCGCGACGCAATTGACTCCGACCCATCGGCGCTTGCGAAGGAACGCTAAGCGCAGGGCCGAGGAGCGGGCATGCACCAGCACGTCATCGGGAATCGTTCCGGCAACGGCGAACAGAGGAGCGCGCCCGCCGCCCATTCCAGTGCGTCGCGAGGAGGAACCGGGCCCAGCGCCGCGTGTTCCGCTCACCCGCAAGCGCGGGCGCTTCTACGGGCGCTCTCAGCTGGCGAGCCGCCTCGGCCGACGATTCGGTTGTATTTCAGGGCGATTTTGCGCCAGAGCTGCGGCCGGCGAGGGAACCGACGCGGCGTCGACGGCGCGCCCCCCCCCCCCGCGGCTGAGGAAATTGCGCGCAGATTCCCAAGGCGACGCGCCCGATCCCCGCTCGAAGAGCAGGCTCGACGAGCAGATCAGGAACGTGTCCGGAGGAGGACTGGAGAAACGCATAGCCCCCGTCGAGCAGCGCTATCGTCGGGTGGCGCGCATGATGCCCAGGGAGCAGGCGTCGTGTTACATTATGGTGATTGCTTCGTCCGCGGACGACCCCTGCCCAGAGCTTCGCGAGTTGCTCGGTCGAGGTCATCATCGTGATTTGGCGGAAACTTGAGCGGGGCGCAGACGCAATCCGTGGCGTTGGCGCAGGACCTCAGCAAGGGCACCCTTGCGCCCTTGTTTTTGTCGGCTCATCCTTCGCAAATTTGGACGCCCAATTTCATCTCGCCCAGTGCGGATTGCAATCCATTGCCCCCTGAAGACCGCTCGCGCGGCCTCTGCGGTAGGGCTCGCGAAGAAGCTCACCTCGAGCGGCCGTCTTCGCGATGGGCGCTGCGAGATCTGCCCTCGGCGCGGGCGGAGGCGGCTGGGCCCATTGAAGTATGATCCAGGCAGAAGCCCGAGCTACCGATGCGGGAGCAATAGGAGCCAGCAGTTTGCGTTGCGCCATCGCACCCACCCTGTATATTCGCTTGGCAAGGGCGACGCACCAACGCCATTCGCGCGCAAGGCGGCTGTCTACACGCGTGCGACCTGGGGCTCGGCACAGCGCAACTGCCACGAGATAGTGGGTAATAGCCCCTAGCTCATCGAGGATGTCTACACTCGCTTTGACAGTGCCAGGGCGAAGCATGCCACGAAGCAGGAAATCTACATCAAGTTCGGCGCGGTGGATAAGTGGGCGAACGTGGAGGCGAGCGAGCTGGGCCTGGGCAAGATGTGCGATGCGGAGATGGATGATTAGGGCAAGCCACTGCTACGGGAACACTGGGGAGGACTAGTCGAGCGGGGTAGGCCGAACACTCTGGTCTTGACGCGTCCTGACCCATGCAGGGCGAAGCGGCGCGACCCTGGGCCTGGCCCAATCCGCAAGCTCGACTGGAAGCCCATTGCCAAGCGACGCCTTGAGAACCGAGAGGTCGTCCTGCACGCAAACGGGGCGACAGCAGATCCGGGAGGTTCTGCGCGATAGCGTTGTCGATGCGAAGAAACATGTTACGTGCCGAAGGGTAACATTATGGAACGAACCGACGTTATCCGAGGTTGCGGCCCCCAGATTGCCGAATGGCGAGCACTTGTGCACCAAGCCGGGGGCGCATATTCTCGATCGGTTCTGGGCGCCTCTGCGGAAGCAGTTGCACGCTTGCAAGCGCATGCTTGGCACCATTGCCGCAATGCGCCGCGTTCGTTCCGCCCAATGGACATGCCGGAACAAAAGGCAGATTTGTGGGCTTGTGTTGGTGCGGTTCTTAAGGAGCGTTATTAACTGTTTATGTCATTTGCGAGCGTAGCTCCTTGCGCGCATCTGGTCAAGTCATATGCAGCGCGAGGTATGATGCTGAAGTGGTTTCGTTGATTCACTGTGCGCCTTTTCTGCTACAGCAAATCATAGGGTAGATCACGTGGGTGTGCGTGTGACCATATACCTATGTGTATATGCATATATGTATACATATATATACACGTACATATGCATATACACATATAGACACAAAGAAAAAGAGAGAGAGAGAGAGAGAGAGAGACAGGGAAAGCGAGAGAAGGAGAGAGAGGACTACACATAACCATATACATACTGATAGACTTGAGAGAGAAAGAGAGAGAGAGAGAGAGAGATGAAGAGAGAGAAAGAGAACGAAACAGTCATTGGGATACGTCTCCAGACCCGCCAGTTTTCAGAGAACTTCGAGAATCTCTCGTCGAATCCGATGTCTGTCCTGCCCATGTCTTGCACGAGCCAGGGAACGTATTGGCCGACAGTGCTGCCACGAGGGCCAACAACAACCTTAGCCCGTGTGCAGCTTGGGCACCTCCGTGGGGCTTCGAGGGCCTTCGGCGGAAGGGGGCGCCCGTGCTCTTTGCCGAGGCCCCCGTCGGATGTGCTTCGCAGCGTTTGCTCTGGCAGCCCTTGGCCCTTTTGCAGGACTGCAGTGCCTCCCGGCGCCAGGGATTCTTCCTCCCGGCCCGTCCCAAGGCCGTGCCCGGCCCCTCCGACGGCCGCCCAGGCCCCAATCGTCCAACAACGAATCGAGGCACACATTCCCCCCAGCCGTCCTGTGGCGTTGGGTCCGCGTTTTGAAGGGAGCGCCCCGCGTCCGTCCTCCCCTTTGCCTCTGTTTCCCCTCCTCCCATCCGGCCCCCGCCTTCCGCATGGCGAACATGTACGCACATCCCTCGCAAGCTACGTGGGTCCGTGCGGAGTTCCGCCGAAGGTCCCAGTGGCAGCGTCCGCATGGCGGCACTGCACCTGGCTCGGCACACCCGTCACACGGGTCGTGGCCCCAGAGGGAGCCCCGCCGAGCTCCCCAGGGGCAGCGTCCGCTTGGCGGCACCGCGCCGACTTCGGCACACCTGTCACACGTTTCGTGGCCCCATAGGCCCATAGGGAACTCCGCCGAAGGTCCCAGTGACAGCGTCCGCATGGCAGCACCGCACCCAGCTCGGCACACCCCTCACACGTTTCGTGGCCCCATAGGGAGAGCCGCCGAGCTCCCCAGTGGCAGCGTCCGCATGGCGGCACCGCGCCCAGTTCCGCACACTCCTCACACGGTTCGTGGCCCTACAGGGGGCTCCGCCGAAGGTCCCGGTGGCAGCGCCCGGATCGCGGCACCGCACCCATGTCGGCATATTTCTCACACGATTCGTGGCCCCATGTGGAGCTCCGCCGAAGGCCCCAGTGGCAGAGTCCGCATGGCGGCACCGCGCCCAGTTCGGCACACCCCTCACACGTTTCGTGGCCCAAAAGCGCCAAAGGCCCCAGTGGCACGCGTCCGCATGGCGGCACCACACCCAGTATATTCTTAGTTGCATATGTTTGGGCCCTTCGCCAGGACAATTCTTATGCGTGAAATCTTGGAACGGGGCACTGCGGTGAAGCTGGTACTGGGACCGAGGAGTTGAGGACTGGTTCTAGAGAGCAGGAACCTCGCCCGTGCAGCCTGGTGGCCCGCAAGTGGGCCAGAGGAATCTACTCCAGATTTCGTAATAAAAGGGAGGGGGTCTCAACCCTCCCAGACGAGAAGTTTCAGACCCCTCCCCCTGGGAGAACCCTCCAAAACACCGCCCCCAGACCCCCCCAGGCCCTCCAAGATACCCTGGAAGAGACCCCTCCCCGAAATGAGACCCCGCTCCCTTTATTACGAAATCTGGAGTACATGTTCCACCACCGGAGTATGAGTGTCGGAGCAGCGCAATTCGGGGAGGTGGTATGCTCAGGACGGGTCGTGCATACGACCTCGCCTTCGCCCGTGCGGCAGGAAGAAGATCTTAGTTCACACCCCGCGGCAGTTCAGCGAGTAGTCTGAACTGGGGGGGTCGTGATCCCGACATCGTCTTCGTCCACGCGGTAGGGTTGGTAGACCCCAAACCGGGTGGTGAGATACCAGGTGGCGACCTGGAACCCCCAAAAAGGTCACCGCTGGGTTTGGGGACGCGGGGTCACCACCGGGTTTTGTGACTCCTGGACCCACCAGTGTCCGGGACATCCTCGGAAAACCGCGCGAGTCCCCAAACCGGGTGGTGACAACAAATCGCCCGAGACTCACCGCCAGGTGTTGTCACCACCACGTTTGGGGACTACCAATAGGGAGGAGGCGGAGGAGGAGGAGGAGGACCAGCGTAAACCAAAGACCCATCAATTATCTTGGGAGAAACCTTGTCACAGGCCTGTACAAGGGTTCACTTCCACAGGAATCCGCCTCGTTGAGAGTCAACCGTTTGAAGACCCTGAGGCGTGCCCGAAACATTATTCTCGGGACTCCAACGCCACGAATCGGCATGAGAGTTGCGTCTTGGCGATCCGGAACCATGCCAGAACATATCTGGAACTTCACCGCGAATCAACATAATTTTTGCGACCTCACAATCCTCACTCCTTCCAAAACAACATTTCTGGCACGCTGGCAATGGACATCCATGAAGCTCTTGCAAATGTTTAGAGCGAATGTGCGCGGCGCTTAGGCGAGAACCAGACTTTGAAAACCAACCGCCCCCAATACATGAAGCTCTTGCAAATGCTTGAAACGAATGTGCGCGGCGCTGAGGCGAGAGCCACATTTTGAAAACTAACCGCCCTCACTCCATGAAACTCTTGCAATGCGTCAAAGCGAATGTGCGCGGCGCTGAGGCGAGAACCACAGATTGAAAACCACCCGCCTTCAATCCATCAAGCTCTTGCAAATGATTGAAACGCATTTGCACGGCGCTGAGGCGAGAACCACATATTGAAAACCACCCGCCTTCAATCCATGAAGCTCTTGCAAATGATTGAAACGCATGTGCACGGCGCTGAGGCGAGAGCCACATTTTGAAAACTACCCGCCCTCAATCAGTGAAATTCTTGCAAATGTTTGAGACGAATGTGTGCGGCGCTGTGGCGAGAGCCACATCTTGGAAGAATCGAAACTGTTGCCAGTTTCTAAGCTTCAGTGTCATCAATGGTGAGAAAGTCTCAGGCGAAACGCCCGGCCCACCCTTTCGACCGGCCTCGGGGTGCGACAGGGAGGAGTTATCAGGAAAAGGAATGGAGGAGGAGGAGGAGGAGGAGG
>CAUYUJ010018690.1:126825-197928 GCA_963575745.1 Prorocentrum cordatum | reverse complement strand
TGATGCTGACGATGATACTGGCGACTAGGATGGTGGTAATGATGATGCTGCTAATGATGCTGATGATGACGATCATGATCATGATGATGATCATGATCATGATGATAATGCTAATGATTGTTGATGGTGTGTGATGGTGATAGTGATAATGGCGATGGTAATGGTGATGGCGATGGTGATGATGATAATGATGATAATGCTTATGCTGATGCTTATGATGAGGATGGCGGTGATGATGACGATGATGATTATGTCAGTGATGATGATGATGATGATGATGATGATGACGGTGATGGTGATGGTGACGGTGATGATGGTGATAGTGTTGGTAGTGAAAACGGCGGTGATGATATTGATGATATGGTGTTGATGTTGATGGTCATGATGTTTCTGACGCTGATGATGAGGAAGAGGATGTTGAGGATGAGGATGAGCATGAAACTAATTGGACTGACGATGATGAGGATGAGAGTGAAGATGACGATGATGATGTTTACGTTTGTGATGATGATATTGGTGATGATGATGAGTATGATGATGAAGCTGAGAATGGGGGGACACTGCTGACGACGACGATGATGATCATGATCACGATCATGATGATGCTGACGATGACGATGATGATTATGATGGTGTTGATGATGCTGACGATGATACTGGCGACTAGGATGGTGGTAATGATGATGCTGCTAATGATGCTGATGATGACGATCATGATCATGATGATGATCATGATCATGATGATAATGCTAATGATTGTTGATGGTGTGTGATGGTGATAGTGATAATGGCGATGGTAATGGTGATGGCGATGGTGATGATGATAATGATGATAATGCTTATGCTGATGCTTATGATGAGGATGGCGGTGATGATGACGATGATGATTATGTCAGTGATGATGATGATGATGATGATGATGATGACGGTGATGGTGATGGTGACGGTGATGATGGTGATAGTGTTGGTAGTGAAAACGGCGGTGATGATATTGATGATATGGTGTTGATGTTGATGGTCATGATGTTTCTGACGCTGATGATGAGGAAGAGGATGTTGAGGATGAGGATGAGCATGAAACTAATTGGACTGACGATGATGAGGATGAGAGTGAAGATGACGATGATGATGTTTACGTTTGTGATGATGATATTGGTGATGATGATGAGTATGATGATGAAGCTGAGAATGGGGGGACACTGCTGACGACGACGATGATGATCATGATCACGATCATGATGATGCTGACTGACGATGACGATTATGATGATGTTGATGATGCTGACGATGATACTGGCGACTAGGATGGTGGTAATGATGATGCTGCTAATGATGCTGATGATGACGATCATGATCATGATGATGATCATGATCATGATGATAATGCTAATGATTGTTAATGGTGGGTGATGGTGATAGTGATAATGGCGATGGTAATGGTGATGGCGATGGTGATGATGATAATGATGATAATGCTTATGCTGATGCTTATGATGAGGATGGCGGTGATGATGACGATGATGATTATGTCAGTGATGATGATGATGATGATGATGATGATGATGATGATGACTGTGATGGTGATGGTGATGGTGACGGTGATGATGGTGATGGTTTTGGTAGTGAAAACGGCGGTGATGATATTGATGATATGGTGTTGATGTTGATGGTCATGATGTTTCTGACGCTGATGATGAGGAAGAGGATGTTGAGGATGAGGATGAGCATGGGGAGGATGATGAAACTAATTGGACTGACGATGATGAGGATGAGAGTGAAGATGGCGATGATGATGTTTACGTTTGTGATGATGATATTGGTGATGATGATGAGTATGATGATGAAGTTGAGAATGGGGGGACACTGCTGACGACGACGATGATGATCAGGATCACGATCATGATGATGCTGACGATGACGATGATGATTATGATGATGTTGATGATGCTGACGATGATACTGGCGACTAGGATGGTGGTAATGATGATGCTGCTAATGATGCTGATGATGACGATCATGATCATGATGATGATCATGATCATGATGATAATGCTAATGATTGTTGATGGTGGGTGATGGTGATAGTGATAATGGCGATGTTAATGGTGATGGCGATGGTGATGATGATAATGATGAGAATGCTTATGCTGATGCTTATGATGAGGATGGCGGTGATGATGACGATGATGATTATGTCAGTGATGATGATGATGATGCTGATGATGATGATGATGATGACGGTGATGGTGATGGTGACGGTGATGATGGCGATGGTTTTGGTAGTAAAAACTGCGGTGATGATATTGATGATATGGTGTTGATGTTGATGGTCATGATGTTTCTGACGCTGATGATGAGGAAGAGGATGTTGAGGATGAGGATGAGCATGAAACTAATTGGACTGACGATGATGAGGATGAGAGTGAAGATGACGATGATGATGTTTACGTTTGTGATGATGATATTGGTGATGATGATGAGTATGATGATGAAGCTGAGAATGGGGGGGCACTGCTGACGACGACGATGATGATCATGATCACGATCATGATGATGCTGACGATGACGATGATGATTATGATGATGTTGATGATGCTGACGATGATACTGGCGACTAGGATGGTGGTAATGATGATGCTGCTAATGATGCTGATGATGACGATCATGATCATGATGATGATCATGATCATGATGATAATGCTAATGATTGTTAATGGTGGGTGATGGTGATAGTGATAATGGCGATGGTAATGGTGATGGCGATGGTGATGATGATAATGATGATAATGCTTATGCTGATGCTTATGATGAGGATGGCGGTGATGATGACGATGATGATTATGTCAGTGATGATGATGATGATGATGATGATGATGATGATGATGACTGTGATGGTGATGGTGACGGTGATGATGGTGATGGTTTTGGTAGTGAAAACGGCGGTGATGATATTGATGATATGGTGTTGATGTTGATGGTCATGATGTTTCTGACGCTGATGATGAGGAAGAGGATGTTGAGGATGAGGATGAGCATGGGGAGGATGATGAAACTAATTGGACTGACGATGATGAGGATGAGAGTGAAGATGGCGATGATGATGTTTACGTTTGTGATGATGATATTGGTGATGATGATGAGTATGATGATGAAGTTGAGAATGGGGGGACACTGCTGACGACGACGATGATGATCAGGATCACGATCATGATGATGCTGACGATGACGATGATGATTATGATGATGTTGATGATGCTGACGATGATACTGGCGACTAGGATGGTGGTAATGATGATGCTGCTAATGATGCTGATGATGACGATCATGATCATGATGATGATCATGATCATGATGATAATGCTAATGATTGTTGATGGTGGGTGATGGTGATAGTGATAATGGCGATGTTAATGGTGATGGCGATGGTGATGATGATAATGATGAGAATGCTTATGCTGATGCTTATGATGAGGATGGCGGTGATGATGACGATGATGATTATGTCAGTGATGATGATGATGATGCTGATGATGATGATGATGATGACGGTGATGGTGATGGTGACGGTGATGATGGCGATGGTTTTGGTAGTAAAAACTGCGGTGATGATATTGATGATATGGTGTTGATGTTGATGGTCATGATGTTTCTGACGCTGATGATGAGGAAGAGGATGTTGAGGATGAGGATGAGCATGAAACTAATTGGACTGACGATGATGAGGATGAGAGTGAAGATGACGATGATGATGTTTACGTTTGTGATGATGATATTGGTGATGATGATGAGTATGATGATGAAGCTGAGAATGGGGGGGCACTGCTGACGACGACGATGATGATCATGATCACGATCATGATGATGCTGACGATGACGATGATGATTATGATGATGTTGATGATGCTGACGATGATACTGGCGACTAGGATGGTGGTAATGATGATGCTGCTAATGATGCTGATGATGACGATCATGATCATGATGATGATCATGATCATGATGATAATGCTAATGATTGTTAATGGTGGGTGATGGTGATAGTGATAATGGCGAGGGTAATGGTGATGGCGATGGTGATGATGATAATGATGATAATGCTTATGCTGATGCTTATGATGAGGATGGCGGTGATGATGACGATGATGATTATGTCAGTGATGATGATGATGATGATGATGATGATGATGATGACTGTGATGGTGATGGTGACGGTGATGATGGTGATGGTTTTGGTAGTGAAAACGGCGGTGATGATATTGATGATATGGTGTTGATGTTGATGGTCATGATGTTTCTGACGCTGATGATGAGGAAGAGGATGTTGAGGATGAGGATGAGCATGGGGAGGATGATGAAACTAATTGGACTGACGATGATGAGGATGAGAGTGAAGATGGCGATGATGATGTTTACGTTTGTGATGATGATATTGGTGATGATGATGAGTATGATGATGAAGCTGAGAATGGGGGGACACTGCTGACGACGACGATGATGATCATGATCACGATCATGATGATGCTGACGATGACGATGATGATTATGATGATGTTGATGATGCTGACGATGATACTGGCGACTAGGATGGTGGTAATGATGATGCTGCTAATGATGCTGATGATGACGATCATGATCATGATGATGATCATGATCATGATGATAATGCTAATGATTGTTGATGGTGGGTGATGGTGATAGTGATAATGGCGATGGTAATGGTGATGGCGATGGTGATGATGATAATGATGATAATGCTTATGCTGATGCTTATGATGAGGATGGCGGTGATGATGACGATGATGATTATGTCAGTGATGATGATGATGATGATGATGATGATGACGGTGATGGTGATGGTGACGGTGATGATGGTGATAGTGTTGGTAGTGAAAACGGCGGTGATGATATTGATGATATGGTGTTGATGTTGATGGTCATGATGTTTCTGACGCTGATGATGAGGAAGAGGATGTTGAGGATGAGGATGAGCATGGGGAGGATGATGAAACTAATTGGACTGACGATGATGAGGATGAGAGTGAAGATGACGATGATGATGTTTACGTTTGTGATGATGATATTGGTGATGATGATGAGTATGATGATGAAGCTGAGAATGGGGGGACACTGCTGACGACGACGATGATGATCATGATCACGATCATGATGATGCTGACGATGACGATGATGATTATGATGATGTTGATGATGCTGGCGATGATACTGGCGACTAGGATGGTGGTAATGATGATGCTGCTAATGATGCTGATGATGACGATCATGATCATGATCATGATCATGATGATAATGCTAATGATTGTTGATGGTGGGTGATGGTGATAGTGATAATGGCGATGGTAATGGTGATGGCGATGGTGATGATGATAATGATGATAATGCTTATGCTTATGCTTATGATGAGGATGGCGGTGATGATGACGATGATGATTATGTCATGATGATGATGATGATGATGATGGCTATGATGATGATGATGATGATGATGATGGCTATGATGATGATGATGATGATGATGAAAAACATGATGATGATGACGACGATAACGATGACGATGACGATGACGATGACGATGACGATGACGATGACGATGATGATGATGATGATGATGATGATGATGATGATGATGATGATGATGATGATGATGATGATGATGCTGAAGCTGATGCTGATGCTGATGCTGATGATGATGATGATGATGATGATGATGATGGTGATGGTGATGGTGAGGGTGAAGAGGAGGAGAAGGAGGAGGAGGAGGAGGAGGTGGAGGGTTTGCCAACGGCGAGTGGGGTGGGGGAAGGTCGACCCCCCCTTGTGTCGGTGCCGCCGCCGCCCCCACCAGGTGCGCCGTCGCCGCCGCCGAGGTTCTCGCCGTCGTCGGCGTCGTCATGTTGTCGTCGCAGGCGTCTTTTGTCGGCGGCAATCGGGGGGGAAGGTCGATCTGCTTTGTGCTGGCGCCAGCGCTGGGTGCGCCGCCGCTGCCGCCGAGAATCTCGCCGTCATCGTCGTCGTCGTCGTAGGCATCCACTGCCGGCGGCAAGTTGGGGGAGGTGGGGTTTTCAGGGCGGGGGGAAGGGAGGGGAGTCCCCTCGGTTTGTTTGGACGTGCCGAATGTCTGGAGGGTGATCCCCTTGGTTCCGACGTGGCGCGGGAGGTTTCCCAAGCGAGCGGCCGCGAAACATGTTCTTTCGGAGAAGCGGGTGCCCCCAAATCGTACAATGAAGGAACACAAGCGTCTTGGCGGGCGTTGCGGACGCCTCTTGGGGGTCTGCTTTAGGTCGTTTTGGAGCGTCTCGAGGGTTTGAGGCCAGTAGGGGATCCTGTGAGGCTGTTAGGGCTTCCGCGAGGCCGCTCCGAGTATGTTGTTTTGAAGGCCCGG
Source organism: Prorocentrum cordatum (assembly GCA_963575745.1). Lineage (NCBI taxonomy): Eukaryota > Dinophyceae > Prorocentrales > Prorocentraceae > Prorocentrum > Prorocentrum cordatum. The sequence goes on along the minus strand of CAUYUJ010018690.1, from coordinate 191,528 downwards.
CAGGGACGCCCAGGACGCCTGGGGAAAGATCCGAAGAGACGCTGTGAAGGCGCATCCAGCCCCGGAGTTCGCTCTCTGTGAGGATTACCTGCTTGGGTTTCTCGGCACTGTGCCAGTAGACAAGTTGTACAGGCACATGTGCACGTACGTCCAGCCCCCAAACAGTGCCGTCCAAAAAAACAAACGACACCGCCCCACCTACGGCCCTCCATGTTGCGCTACGGCCCATCGGGGGCCGTAGCGCGTACCATGCAGAAACCCACGCCAGACGTCCTGGTATGTGCAACGGCCCGTGTGGCCGTAGGTGGGGTGGTGTCGTTTGTTTTCTGGCCTACAGTGCTTGCACTTGCACTTGGGGGTTCTTGCCTCTCAGTAAGAGGAGCCGGGGCGGGTCTGGTGGTCTCGCGGCTGTGTTGTCGTCGTCGACGCCCCGTCGCCACGCCGCGGCGATCCTGCTGCTGCGTTGTCGCCGGCGCCGCCCACAGATTGCACACCGCATGGACTGCACGACACATCTATTCCGGGGGTCTGCGCTCTAGGGTTGAGGGTTTAGGGTTTGGACTCCGCGTTTTCGGTCTCTCCGAATGGTGCTCCAGCTGCAGCTTTAGCATCATTTCTTCGTTGTCGCTGTCGCCGCCCACATAGATTGCAGGCCGCATGGACCCCCCGTTTTCCGAAAAGAAATTCGTATCTCCCCCCCTGGGTTTGTCGCCTCTTCCTGGGGAAGTCAAATGTACAGAATAGTAACTGTTCATTTTAGATCTGCGTAAATATGCAGTCATATCATCCCAGCGAAACCCCTCATCGCACCCCTAATCCTTGTGTATTACATATATCCATCTATAAGACTGCAGTGGCGCTTCTCGCCATGCACCTTGGTCCTTGAAGTTTGGTATGCAGGCGGAATGGCAGAAAGGTCAATCCGACAATTTCGCGATAACTCCTTGTTTCCTTGTCCGGCATCGCCGTTATAATATTGTTATTTGATATCTTTCGCCCATGTTTCTTTTTCCACATTCTCGCCATACCCTGCGCATTCTTCCCATCCTCCTCAGCTCTTTTTGCGGAGGCTCCTCCTTGGAGAGCGTTTCGGGGCCTCACAACAGATTTCAGGCTTTCTTAAGGCCTTCAGGAGGCCTCGGTGTGTTTTGGGGGCCTGCCTCCAACCGCAGTCTCCCTCAACGGCCGGTCATGATTTGGAATGCTTCGGAGGGGATATTGGGGCCATTTTGGGCCGCCATGGGGCTCTCCCAGGGCCATCTTGGACCCCCTGTTGTGCCGTGCTGGTGCTCTCTTGGACTACCTAGGGCGATTTGGGAGGCTCCCAGGCGGCTTCGGACGCCCAGAAGATCGCCGTCTTGGAGCGTCGGGAAGCCGAAAAGAGGAGAACCCCAACATTTACCAGAAGCCCGCAAACAAATGATTGGTGCCTCTTTCTTGGAAGCTTCTTGGGACGTTTCGGAGCGATCTGTTGGGGTATATGACGGCTTCTTGAGGGTCGTCGTGGACAGTGTTGGGGCTCTCTGGGATCGTCTCGGGAGCGCGCCAGAATGCCTGGGGCCCGTCTGGGGCCGTCTTCGGGCTCTCGTGAGGTTGTCCCGGGTCGTCTGAAGGGTTGCCCGGAGGCCTGGGGAGGGCCAAATTCGTTAATGGGGGTGGAGGGGGCGTTTTTTCCGGCGTCCCCGGGCCTATAAATTATATGATTCGGAATATATATATATATATATATATATATATATATACATATATATATATACGTACACATACATATACCTATACCTATACATCTACATCTACATCTACATCTACATCTACATCTACGTCGGCATCTACATATACATATACATATATACATATACGCACATACATACATACAACCATACATACGTACGTACGTACATACGTACGTACATACTTACACACGTACATACGTACACACGTACACACACATACAAACATACATATACACATATATACATATCATATATATATATATATATATATATATATATATATATACATACATACACATCTACAAACGTATACATCGACACGTATACATCTACATTTTCTTCAGGCCTGGGGGGGGCCCAGGCTCATTCCCCCATGGCGGTGCCAGGTCTCCAGCAGCTCTTTTCCCCGCCCAACACGACTTAGACGCCCTCCAAGACGGCCAAGATAGCTCAAGATGGCCTCAGAGATGCCTCCAACACCGCCAAGAAGCCCCCAAGACGCACAAAGAGGCCTCCCAAGAGGGCCCAACGTGACAACCACAGCCCCATTCCTTCCGGAAAACGTATATTTTTACCACATTCGCCCGCTGGGCTTTCACAGCGCCTAAGACAGCCCGCGGGGCCCCCAAGATCATCCCAAGACGGCCCAAGAGGCTCCCAAGAGGGTTCCAAGACGGTCCAAGAGGGCCCTAAGACGGCCGAAGAGGGCCCCAGGACGCCACAAGCAGGGGCTCAGAGGGAGTCCCCGAACGGACATTTGCAGCTCTCCGCCCTAGAGGTCCCCAGGGTTCAAGCATCTCGATGATGGCAGAGCTGTCGTCGTCACTGGCGCCGATGCAGAAGTTCTGAGTCCTCGATTTCGCCGAGTGGATGTGCTCTGGTATGTCGCCGAGTAGCCTGAAGGTCTGCTCCGCTGGATCGATCTCCATCTGGTGCCGGTACCTAATCAGATCCACTAGGCTGTCGGCCAGGCTCCTCCACCTCAGCCGCGCTAGGTTGCGCAGCCCGAGGCGATTGCCATCGCGATAGCGCTTCATGCTAGGATGGCCCAGCGGCTGACGGCCTCGAGGCTTGAAGCCACAGAGCATGCAATTGACGTACAGCGCTGGCCGGTCCGCATAGTTGGTGCCTAGGCGACGTCGCGGAGGCGCCACTCCCCGACAGGCCCCCAAAAGGTTCTCCAAGAGGCCCCATAAGGTTTCCTAGAGGTCCCAGAGCGAGGTCTTCAGAGGCCCCCAACAAGCTCCCAGGCAACCCCACAAGGCCCAAGAGCCCCGGTGGACTCCTGTCTTCGCCGTTCCGTAGCCAGAGGTGGGCCCACTCCTTTCGCCCGCCTACGCAGCTTCGCTTCGCCCGCGCGCGCGACGCGAACCCGAAACCGAGGCCAATTTCTTGGTGGGGCGCCCCCCGTTTCATAGCGATCACAAACCCCTCGCCTCCGACGAAACACGCGGTTTAGCAGCATGATGTACTTGGAGAGGTCAGCGCGCGTTCTGGCGATTTTTTGTGGAGCCATGTTTCCTAGTTGTTCCAGAAGATGCGAGCAAAGGGGCGTCTCGCGCGCGCGCGTCGAAACCATTCGAGCGCCTTTGCGCGCGCTGGGGGGGGGGGGGGGGGCGGGGGCGCGACCCACGTCGAATGATCCACGCGGGCCGCTCGCGCCCGACGACCGCGCGCGCATGTCGGAATCGTTCCAAAATTTGCATCATCGACACATGGGCACCGTCGTTGTCATCGTCGTCGGCGCGGTCAGCAACTGCGCCGCCGTTTGGCCGTCGCCATTGTCATCGTTGTCGCCGGCATCGCTAGTGTCATCTTCGAGTTTGCCGGCGTCGACGTCGCCGCGTTTCCGTGCCCGCCCGCGCTGCCGACTTGCATTGAAGTGCCCGTGCGTCAGCGCGGCCAGCGAGACGCGCTGGGAAGAGCCCGATGGTCAGCGCCGCGTCGTTCGCGTCGGTCGCGCCGCGAGCCCGCGCGCTAGCGTGGCCGCGGCGACGCGCGAGCCGGCGCCGAGCAATCGCCGCAGTCGCCGCCGCGTGTTTTTTTGTTTTCTCTTCAAACCATGTCGCGGGTGGGCGGGCGGGGCGATTGCGAGTTCGGCAGGGTGGTCTTTCCTGCAGAAGTAGGGCCCGCCACTCTGCCGAGGGCGGACTTAAGGGCGCCCCCCTGGGGGCGCGCAGTTTACTGATGTTTCTGCCCCGAGGTTCATTTTAAGCGTGAAACCATTTGGCCCCAGCCCGGCCAGCGCCAACCCGCCCCCCGCCCTTTTGGAAACGAACGCATGCGCGCGGGCATTCGCTGATCACGAGTCATCAATGTTCAAGGGCCCTCAGTCAAGCGCGGGGCGAAGTGCGCGCGCGCGTCGTCGCGCGCCCGCGCGCCAGAATCTTCAAAAACCTAAGGGCCTTAGGTTGCGCAAGGAGTTCAACGTCGAGCGTCCCGATTTTTTGCTGCAGGACTCCTCAGAGAGAAGCATGCGCGCGCCTTTCGAATTCTCAAGAGAACCGCAGGTGGTTCCAACATGTTCGTCTCATTCGACCAAACGTGCGCCCCGCGCGCGCGTGTCGACATCCTTGGGGCGCCCTCGCGTGCGCGCTGGGGGGCGCGGTCCTTGTCGAATGCTTCCGCGCGGGCCGCTCGCGCCCGTCGGCCGCGCGCGCATGTCGAAATCTTTTTTTTTTTTTTTGCAGTCTTCATCGCCGACGCGTGGGCGCCGTTTTCGTCGCGGTGGCGATCAGCATCGGCGCCGTCATTTGAATTGCCGTCGCGATCGTCATCGTCGCCGCGAGCATCGCTGCAGTCATCGTCGCGTCTGCCGTCGTTGACGTCGCCGCGATGCCGCGCCCGTCCGAGTCGCCGACTCGCGCTCAAGCGCCCGCGCATCAGCGCGGGGTGATTGCGCGAGCAGCGGAGTAGACAATTTTCCGCGAACAGGATAAAGTGCGCCGCGTCGGTGTACCGCTCTACAATTTGACGTCGGACCCCCCCCCGCCCCCCCGAGGGCGGGGTTATCCGCCCACCCTTGGGTGTGTGCAATTTGCGCGCGATTCTGCCCCCATCGCTCATTCTACATATGAACATGTGCCACCCCGCCTGATCTACGTTCGCCCCCTGCCACCCCGCCCGCCCGCCCGCGCCCGCGCGCGCGCATCCGCGCGCGCGCGCCACCCTGTGCAAGCAAAAAACAGCACGGTGCGCGCAGATTCGCATAACTACCACAATCAATCCACAATGTCCAGGAACCCCATTGCGACAAGAAACAGGACGACGTGCGCGTGCGCGTCGGCGCGGATATCAACCTCGACTGCCTTCAAAATGCAAATTACAATCGTAATTGCAGCCTTCATTATCCAAAAAAGTCCGCGAGCGAGCTCTTGCGAAGTCTGTGCAAACAAAAGAAAAACATCGGCTTCGGTCATTATCGCCATGTGCGACCAAGCCGGCCTCTCCGCGCGTGCATGTCCACATCGCTCGAACGCCCTGGTGCGCGCGTTGGGTGGTGTTGGGGGGGGATTCTGTGAAATTTTCATCGTCGTCGTCGTCGACGTGATCGGCGTTGGCGCGGTCATTGGCCGTGCCGTCGGCAGTGTCATCGTCGCAAGCGTCGCGACTGTCATCGTCGCGTCTGCCTTCGTCGACTCGCCGCGCCGCCGCGCCCGCCCGATCCACCGACTCGCGCTGAAGCGCCCGCGCGCCAGCGCGGCCTGCGAGACGCGTTGGGGGCTGCCCGCCGGCAGGCGCCAACGCGGCCGCGGCGGCGGTCGCGCCGGGCCAGTCGGCCGCTCTGCGCGGCCACAGCGACGCGCCAGCCAATGCCAAACAGGCATCGCAATCGCCGCCGCGTGGGTTTTGAATGCCAAGATGCGGGTGGGTCGGCGGGGCAATTGGGTCGCCATTCAAGTTCGGCAGGGCGAGTTGTACCGCGTGCAGTGCACCTCGCAGCTTGCGCCGCGTGCATCGCATCGCCTATACTGCACCGCGTGGATTTCACCACGCTGCACACCGTAGATCGCACCATATAGATCCCACCACACATTGCACAACGTAGTCTGCACCACTTCCTTTTCTAATGAGAATAGATTACCCCCCCAGGATTATCGGCACCCTTTTTCGCATTGCAATTTACACGCAGTTCTGCCCCATCGTCCATCCTGTATATGAATTCATACCATCCCAGCCAGGCCGAAATTAGCCCCCCCGCCATCCACTGCAACATATTGCGCGCGCCGTCGTTTATAAAAATTCAAAAGTTGTCAAGAGCCTCTTGACAAATGAGACGAAGTGCGCGTGCGCGCGTCGTCGCGCGCGCGTGCCGAAATCCTTCAAACAACATGCGGTTTCGCAAGGTTTTCAACATCGAGTGTCCAAACAGCATCTGAAAACACCGGGTTTCGCAACGCGGCTTTTCAAGACAAATAAAAAAGACAAGAAAAAAAAACACTTGCGCGCTAGATGCTACTAAACGGGTTTCGCGCGCGCACGTCGAAATCGTTCGATCGTCCTTGCGCGCGCGCCGTCGCGAGGATACGGTGCAAAAACGAAACGAAGTGCACGTTTGCGCGTCGTCTCGCGCGCATGCCGAACTCAGTCGCAGACTTCCGGTTTCGCGGCGATTTCAAAACCAAGCGGCAAAAAATCATTCGACAACGCATGGTTTCGCAACGTCAGAACTCAAAGGCGCGCGCGCTCGCGCTCTTGCGAATTCTCCAGAACACCATCGGTTTCTCAACGTTGTCTCGGAATTATGCGGGCCTTTCGCGCCGCGCGCCGACATCTCTCGCGCGCCTTTGCGCGCGTGCTGGGGGGGGGGGGGGGGGGCGCGACCCGCGTCAGATAGTGCCGCGCGGGCTTCTCTCGCGCGTCGGCCGCGCGCGCACGTTGAACTCTTCGCGAAACCTCCATGGCCGACCCGAGGGCGCCGCCATCGTCGTCGGCGTGATCAGCATCCGCGCCGTCACTGGCAGCGCCGCTTCCGCTGTCAGAGTCGGCGCCAACGTCGCTACTGGCATCGCCGCGTCTGCCGCTGTCGACAGTGCCATGATACTGCGCCCGTCCAAGCCGCCGACTCGCACTGAAGTGTCCGTTGGGATGTGCCCAGCGGTCAGCGCCACCGCGGCTGCGTCTGCCGCGCCAAAGTAGCTGGCCGCTGCGCGCGCACGCATGCGCGGGCCGTCGCGGCCGCAGGCATGCACGAGCCAGCGCCGAGCACCCGTCGCAGTCGCCGCCGCACGGGGTTTGCAAACCAAGTTGCGGGCGGGCGGGCGGGATGTTTGCGCGAGCAGTGGAGTGGGCAGTTTCAAGATGGGCGTTGATTAATTCTCCTTTGTTAAAAGACCCCACCCCCAAGGATTATTGGTTCCGCTTTTCGTGTTGCAATTTGCGTGCGATGCTGCCCCATCGTCCATCTGAAATACGAATCTCACACCATCCCAGCTCAACCGGCATCGCCCCCCCGCCATCCTCTGGAAAAAACACTATGCGCACACGCTTGTTTTTCACGAGTGATAAGTTTGCAAGAGTCCCTTGCAACAAACGGAACGAAGTGCACGCGCGCGTCGTCGCGCGCGCATGCCGAACCCTTTCAGAAGCCCGCGGTTATGTAAGGTTTTCAAAATCGAGTTCCCCCAACAAATATTAAACAACAAACACAAGGGTTTGGAACACGGCTTTCGAAAGACAATTTGCGCGCGTTCTTGCGAATTCATAAGAAAACCACAGGCTTTCAACAGGTTCATAAAATGCAACCAAACGTGCTTCGCGCGCGCATGTCGAAATCGTTCGAACGCCCTTGCGCGCGTGCTAGGGTGGTACGATCCATGTCCAAGAGTACCATGGGCGCCACTCTCGCACGTCTGCCGCGCGCGCCTTTCGAATTCTTTACGCTTCGCGTATCCCCGCCAGCCCATCTCACAGCAGCAACTCTCGCGAAGCATGCCGACAGTCGTGTTTTTTTTTTTTTTTTTTTTTTTTTTTTTTTTTTTTTTTCAGGCGTGTGTCCGCAGGGCCCCGCATATCTCCCCTGTTCCCCCCTCCCCCCGCCTCCTTGCACATCCTCCTTGTGGGGGGGGCGGGAGAAGGACGAGGCGAAGGAGGAGGGGGAGAAAGCGCTCCTCGTGGTTTGAGTCGTTGGGGGTTTCTCGTCCTGGTCTGAGTCGTTCGGGCCCTTCTTCCTGGTGTGAGTCGTTCGGGCTCTTCGTGGTGTGAGTCGTTCGGGCTCTTCGTCCTGGTGTGAGTCGTTCGGGCTTCTCGTGGTGTGAGTTGTTCGGGCCCCTCGTCCTGGTGTGAGTCGTTCGGGCCCCTCCTCCTGGTGTGACTCGTTCGGGCTCCTCGTGGTGTGAGTCGTTCGGGGCCCGCGTCGTGGTGTGAGTCCTTCGGGCTCCTCGTGGTGTGAGTCGTTCGGGCGCCTCGTCCTGGTGTGAGTCGTTCGGGCCCCTCCTTGTGGTGCCAGTCGTTCGGCCTCTTCGTGGTGTGAGTCGTTCGGGCCCCTCGTCCTGATGTGAGTCGTTCGGGCTCCTCGTGGGGCCCCTTGGGGGCCTCTTGGAGCCTCGTGTGGCCTCTTGGGGGCCTCTTGGGGGCCTCTTGGGGGCCTCTTGGGGCGTCGTGGGCCTCTTGGGGGCCTCTTGGGGGCCTCTTGGGGGCCTCTTGGGGCCTCGTGGGGCCTCTTGGGGGCCTCTTGGGGTCCTCTTGGGGGCCTCTTCGGGCCGCTTGGGGGCCTCTGGGGGGCCTCTTGGAGGCCTCTTGGGAGCCTCCTGGGGGCCTCTTGGCGCCATCTTGGGGCCTCTTGCGACCTCCGCAGAAGCGCAAAGGAGAGCTGCCCCCTGAGAAGGACAAAATGAGCCCAAAACCTTCGTAAAATCAATGATTGGAGTAGGAGGCAGAGCAGCAGTAGTACGATGAGTAGTAGCAGCAGTAGTTGTAGTAGACTTCGTAGTAGCAGTAGAAGTAGTAGTGGGAGTAGTAATAGTAGGAGTCGTCGTAGTAGTCGTAGTAGTCGTTGTAGTAAATGACTGAGGGCGGCCGTCGTCGAAACCAGCGATCTTTCCCGACCAGCGTTGTTGTCGTTGCCGCTCTGGCTTCTAGTATTGGAGTGTGGCTGTGAGCTTCGCTCCGCCTACCCGCAACGCACGCGCCCACTGTGTTTTTTTGGCACGGGGTGGCTTGTGTACGCAAATGCCGCACGTAGCCCAGCACCGCTACGAGATCTCCATTTTTGCATCTGATGTGAGTCATATTCTTCTCCAGTCGCCCCGCGTTAGTGTCAGCAGGTCGTCGTGGCGGCTAGCGCTCGGTGACGTGCAGGCACGGCGGTCAGCGCGAGATGTCTCAGAGACGCGCCACTTTCGAGATTTTCTCGGCACGATCCATCGTCATTGCGACATCAGATCATGTATTCCCCTTCACACCTATACACGCATGTATTCAATACAGAAGCACGCATAAATCAAAGGCGGTCCGACACACATCAAGAATGCACAGAAAGACATGCACAGAAGTTCAACGTTGTCCTCTGCCTCTCCCCAAGAGAGTAAGAGTGGTGCGCCAGTTTTCCTGCGGATGTTGAGTAGGCACATGTGGAGGTCTGGGAGTCGTCGTTCCAAGTGTCGTCTGCCGCGCTCGCGTGCAGGTGACGCGTGGGGCGTTACGCAACGCGTGGGCTGAAGTGGTTCGCTTTGCCTTCTGGAAAGACGGGACACAGTAGATTTAGGTAGAACGCTCTTCGTAGTCGTGCAGGAGTACAGTGTGCTGAGAGGTCTTGCAGGTATGCAAGAGCTCGAGGCTCTCAACATGACTGTCGGCGTATCCCGTCACAGTCCACGTAGTGGATGGAGGCTTATCGTGCCTACGGGTGTCCAGGGGCCTGGGGTCTAGTTCTCTGGTGTTGCAGGTGTTCCGATTGTCAGGATATAGTATTATACACGGTTGTCCTTGGTGCAGTTCCAGGTAACTTCCTAGGTTCCCACAGGGTGAGTCGATCGGGTTTCTCGCGGCGTGAGCAGTTCGGGCTACTGGGGCTACTGGGAGTCGGTCGGGCCTTTCCGTGTGTGTGGGACGTTCGGGATCGTCCTGCAAGGAGTCGTGACCTCTGGTAGAATTGGAATTGGTCGTTCCGCTCTGCGTCTTCTTCCTCCTTTTCCTTCTCGGAGTTCTTGTCGTGCGGTCACGCAGGCTTTCACCTGCGTGGTTCGGGCCATTGCCGAAGGCTAAGGATCGCCCAGGAGTGCCCCAGCGTTGTCGTCACTGTTGCCACTTTGGCTTACAGCATTGCGGTTCGGCTGTGAGCTTAGCTCCGCCCATGAGCACAAGCCTCTTTTTCTTGGTTTCCTTGCTGTCGGCATGGAGAGGTGCTGGCACGCCCTGATACTTTGGCTTGCATAAGGGGCTCCTTGGAGCGAGGAGGGCGAGGAGTCGGTGATCATGCCTCCTTTTTGTGGCAAGTTCCGATCGTCGCCGCACTGCCGTCGCCCAGCATAGATGGCGGAGTGTTTGCCGCCAGAGCTAGTCTGCACATAAACCAGAACGCCGTCAGAGCATTAGTGTTCACGAAGCAGGTTGTCGCGGTCAAATTCGCTCACATTACGAAGAAGCCGATGCAGGATGGCAGCGGTGACTTCAATTGCATGAGGAAGCTCGTCGCTCAGGTAGGCACGAGTTTGTATTTCCATGTGTGCAGCATGAACCCGTTCATTGACCAAGACGCCCGTTGGCGCGTAGACTTCGTCGGCGACGTTGCAACTGTGAAGCATCGCATGTCGGGGATGATAAGTACGCTGGAGTGTCGAATATGGGCATCCAGGGCAATGCGCGTAGCGCAGGTTTTTGAGACCCTGTCATTGCTCACCCTCACGTGAGCCCACTTAGTTGGACGCAGCTTATCGGAGCGGATCGCTCTATGTCGGCACGGCAGCGCCGAGAAATGAGTATGCTATTCGCATCAGGCGCAGTGGACTACGAGCAGTCCTTCCTCTTCGGCGGCATCGTACTTACCCGCAAGAGCTTGCACTGAAGGATTTGGTGTGTTTCGCTGTGACGATGGCGCATCTCTCGTGCAACAATTCGGCAGGTTTGTTTGGTACTCCGCGTGGGTGCATTGGGTGAAGTGGTCAAGCTGAGTTCTGGGCGCTAGGTCTCACTGGAATGGATGACAGGGTCGCCCAGTCCGACCAGATAATCATTTCATTCGTATCTCTGCAACATCTGTGCGAAGCAGATTGGCAGTTCTTCCTCGGCGGGTGCGTTTAGAATTCCAGGCGGTCCGCGGCGGAATTGCCGAAGGAAGAGCGTTGGTGGTGCGTAGCAGTGATGATGCTCGGGGACCCCGACGGCGGCGGCATGGAAACGTCGAAAACGGCGACGACGACCACGACCACGGTAGCGACGACGACGACGACCGCTCGACGACGTCGACGACGACGACGACGACCACGATCACGACGACGACGCCGTCGCCGAAGACCACGACGACGACGACGACGATTCGTCGAGGACGTCGTGGAGACAACGACGACGACGACTACAACGTGAACGTGAATGGCGGCGCTGACGACGCCGACGCCATTTCGACGACAGGGGGAGCACTCCTGGTAGCGCTTTCATTTCGGAGAGCGAGCGGAACGCTCGCGGCCATCCTTTTTGTGTCTCGATGTGGCAGGGTTGCTGAGGCAGGTGAGATCGGCCATGACCCGTGCGGGCTCGCCGCTGTCTCTCAGGATGATGTTACACTCCTGGCCCCCTTGGCCTCGCCTTCGTGTCAGCATCGTTGTTGCGTTGACCGTCCGAGGACATGCAAGCGCGGTTGTCACCGCGGAAGGTTCCGGGGACGCGTCACCGACGAGCCTTTTTATGCATCTTCTCGCCCTCTTGCCCAATACATGCACGCACATACATGGAAAACGAACGTGCAGAACAGTCCACTCATTCACAATAGTAACACAACAGAAACACCCGACAGAGTTGGAACCGTTCGTCTCGCTGCCGAGGGCGGTCGATGGAGCGCTCGCCAGGCCTGGAAGTAAACTTTCGATGTTCTGTGTACTGCGTTCGCGCGCACTAGGCTCGTCGTGCGTTCCGCGCCGTGCTGGCTGAACTGCACCCGCCTTGTCGTTGCAGAGTAAGATAGGAAGAAGAGAAAAGAGAAGGGGAAAAATAGTTCACAATAGAATATATAGAATAGGAACAAGGTTTCCCCGAAGGTTGCAGGTTCAAACAGGCTTCGGAAGGCCTCCCGAGATAATGCCAGCGTTCAGTTCTCTGTGCGTTGCAGATATGTGATTTGTTGTGGTCTCCCATGATGTAAGGTGTGGCGGGCCACTCGTCCTTCCCCGTGTGAGTTTTTTCGGCCCCTTATTGTGCGTGCGCCGTGCGGACCGCTCATGATGTGAGTCGTTTGAGCATTTCGTCTTCGTGTGCTCCGTTCGGGCCCCTCCTTGGGCGTGAGTCGCTTGGGCATCTGTGGTGTGAATCGTTCGGGCTCCCCGTCCTGGTGCGAGTCGTTCGGGGGCTTTCTTGCGTGTGAGACGGTCGGGTTCGTCGTGGTGCGCGTCCTTCGGGCCACTCGTCCTGGCGTGAGTCGCTCGGGCCCCTCCTTGTGTGTGAGTCCTTCGGGTTCGTCGTGGTGTGTGTCGTCGGAGCCCTTCGTCCTGCTGTGAGTCGTTCGGGCCTTTCTTTGTCTGTTCGTCGTTCGGGCGTTTCGTGGTGTGAGAAACATTTGGGATATTCCTGGTGTGCGTCGTTCGGGGGCTTTCGTTCTGGTGTGAGTCGTGCGGGGTTTCCCTTGTGTGTGAATTGATCGGTCTGCTTGGGTATCAGTAGGTCGGGTTCGTCGTCCTGGTGAGGGTCGTGAAGGAGCTTTCTTGTGTGTGAGTTGTCGGCCCTCCCGTAGTGTGAGTAGTTCGGGCTTCGTGGCCTAGTGGGACTCGTTCGGGCCTCTCCGTGTGTGTGAGTCGTTCGGGATCCTCATGGAGCGAGTCGTTCGGGTCCTTCGTCGTCGTGTGAGTCGTTCGGGCCTCTCCTTGCGTGTGGGTCGTTGGGGTTCCTCGAGGGCTCAGTCGTTCGGGTACCTCGCCGCCGTCTCGTACCCTTGCCAGTGAGCCCCATGCGTCTCCATGTTCGGTGAATTGCCGAGACTGTGTCGCATTTGCGTGAGGCCCCGGGAGGGTCCGAAGATGTGTCTTGGGATCATGAAGGGCCTCATGAGTGGCCGAAATCCACAGTTGCTCTACAATTGTAGTCGCTGTTGCCATTCTGGCTCACAGCGCTGCGGTGTGGTTGCGAGCTTAGCTCCGCCTATCAGCAACCTTTTCTGCCGTTCAGCTTTCTTGCGGTCGGCGTGGAGAGGTGCCCGTACGCCCTTGTAACTTTGTTAGCAACCGGGGCTCCTTGGAGCGAGCAGGAGGAGGGCAAGGACTTCGAGGAGTTCATGGTGAACACGTTTGGAGCATCGCTCCCTGATGGCGTTCCGTCGGATTGCGCAATGAGGAGCGGCTGAACGGGTGCATGCCGGGCCTGTGCGTCGCTTTTGCAGGGAGCAACAGCGACGTGAAACCCAATGACCGACTGCCGATCACCGAGCAAACGCATGAGACTTGCTGCAAGAAGAAACGCTGCATCATGAAGAAACAGAGTCTGGGGAGAGCCGCTCGAGCAATTCAGCGCACGCAGGTAGTTACGAATGGATATTTCGGGGGATACATTGGCAAGCGACAGCCTGCGGGCACTTTGGAGACCAAGAAATGCGTAGACAAGCTGTTTACCTTGAGGGCGAAGATACAGGGCAGAGGGAAAGCGGCGCAGCTCAGAGCAAGCAGCGGGAGACTGATAACGGAACTCGAGATGAACAGCACGTGCCGAGGCGCCGTGGAAGTGTGCAACCTGTGCTGTAATCTAGACCAGAGCGACCTTCTGAAGGCAGAGTGCATCCGGACCTTCCACGAGCATACGATTGATGGGCGGGCGTGGATGAACAAGTTGGAAACATCCCAGAATGGGTCGCAGATGAAGGACAGCAGCGTGACGACGCACGTGCCGCCGGCTCGCAAACCTCACGTGAGGACAGACCGATCGAGAGTGAACGAGTTCGACGCCTACGGATCTCGCCCTGTGCAGCACCCTTGGAAGTTGTTGTCGGCGTACGAGTTCTTGCGGCAGTGGAGGTGCGAACCGCTACTGGTTCCGACGCACTACTTGAACCGCAACCTGGCACCGCGATTTGCGTGGACAAAAGAAGGCCAACAATTAATCAGGAGCAAACAGTACAAGGATGGGGAAGTCGCCGCCAAGCCTGGAGAGCATTACATAGCAGTGACACCCGAGGCCGACGAGTATTTCGTGTATCCGCAGGACGCAGGTGTCTTCTGCCACTCATGGGTTCTGGTTAGGAAAGCGAGGCCGGACGTGGTGGTCATCGAAGGCTTGCCCATGCCCAGCGTACACAAAAGTTCTACGTACAACGCTCAGTATTGCAGTTTATTTTTCCGTCCCTGGACGCTCTATGGAGGAGACGTGACTGTGCCTCACCTGAGTATGTTGGGGATGGAGTTAACGGTACTGCGGCATTGGCAGGAGGCCCAGCACCAGTCGCCCCAAGGTCGAGCTTCGTGTAGGCTGACCAAGAAGACAGCCTCAACAGGGACGCCATCGACGTTGGACAGCGTATCCTGGAAGACCGCCTGGGACGAGTACGTGCGCGGGAACGTGGTCAGCCAGGCAGCGGCGAAACTCATCCAGAGTTTCCTGCTGAATGCGATGGCGTCGTCTGGCAAGGCGGCCGATGATCAGAGCGAGGCAGATGCGTCGGAAGAAGAGCAAGATATGCCTCCGCTGAGCCTCCCTGGTGGAAAGTTTCAACAACTGCTCCAACCGGCTAAAGAAGAGGACAGCCTCGGCGAGAAGTGGACCGCCTCGGCGAAAGCGAAGGTGAAAGCTTCGGAGAACAGCCGAGTGAAGAAAAGTGCCCGACTGCACGAGTATGAACAAAGCCACCGCATCGGAGAGCGAGTGTGGAAGACCGAACCCTCTGGCGTCGAGGCTGGAGACCGTGCATGTCTGGGACATATCTTCGAGGATGCGTTCCAGGACCACATCGCAGCTCTATCCGCATGTGGCACGAGCCAGAAGGCACACGATGCTCCCTTCGACGAGAAGCGGGATGCTGCTGCTTCGTTCAACCCTGCAGGGAATGGCTTCACCAGCATCGACAAAGCGTTTGCTTCCATATTGGCGAGCTCGAAGATCCCGAACGAAAAACAGCGCCAGTTTCTCGAACACTTTGTTCGACGTTTGAAGATTGAGTGGCTGGAGAAGCAGCAGGGCAACGTGAACCAGAATTCCGAGGAGCCTCTGCTGGACGTAGTGCACGGATTTCCGGGCACCGGAAAAAGTGCCGTCATTGGCTGGATGCGGTACTTAATGGAGGAAGGTCTCGGTTGGGAGCACGGCGTTCAGTTCGTGTGCTTGGCGTTTCAAAATGCCATGGCGGCGCAGATCAACGGCCACACGGTGCACCACTGGAGCGGCATCCCGGCGCGGAACGACGACGGGAATGCCACGGGCGACAGGCACAAGCAGTCCATGAAGTGCGGGGCCCTGCGCGTGATCATCATCGACGAGGTCCCGAGGGCACCGAACGAGTCACTCCATGGAGTACATCGTTGAGTGCCCTCGACGTGGTGTGAGTCGTTCGGGGTCCTCGTGTGTGGATTGTTGGGGCTCTTCCTCTTGGTGTGAGTCTTTCGGGCCCTTCGTCCTGGTGCGAGGCCTCCGAGCTCCTCCTGGTGCGAGTCGCGTTGGAGTTCGTGGTCGTGTGAGTCGTTCGGGCCCCTCGTCCTGGTGTGAGTCGTTCGGGCTGCACGTGGTGTGAGTCGTTCGGGCTCTTCGTCACCTCCAACGGCGGCATCTGGGCAAATTCTGATAATTCTCTAGTGTGCCCCGGGCGTCTCCATGTTTGCAAGACCTGTCGAGGCAATGAGCATAGCTCAGCGCAGACAGAAAAAGATATATGTTCTGTATTCAACGTTTCCAGGAGCATGATGTCCGCGGAGCTGCTGGGCACCCTGGAACGAGTGGTCAGTGCCGCTGTCCGTGCGAGGGGCACGTACAAGAAGAGGGCGGGGGAATTGCATCGCGCCTTCGGGGGAGTGAACGTGGTCATGTGCGCTGATTTTTGGCAGTTGCACCCCGTGACGGGCACCTTCCTGGCATCCAACCCTCTGGACGTGCCCGCAGGGTGCGCGCGCCGCGCGTTGGAGCTGTTCTGGCAAGACGGCGTCGATAGCGCGCGATCTTTCTGGCAGTTGACCGAATTGATGAGGTGCGACGATGCGTGGTGCAACTCGTTTCTGGGCCAGTGCAGAGTTGGAAATCTCAGCATGGAGGACTACAGCTACTTCCACGGGCTCCCGACGTTGACGTCCCCGAGCGCGGGTAAGTGCGTTTGCAACGACGGCGTGGTTGACGACCCAGTACGGGGCCCGCGTCGCAAGACTTGGGGGGGGCGCTTCTCAGGAGGGTGCGCCGACATGGCGGCGTTTCTGAACTCGCCAGAGGGCGAGTGCGAAGAGTGCCGTGCGGAGCGAGGCAAGAGACACAGGGTTCTGACCGACACTGACTCGCTGGCGCCAGAGCTTCGCATGAACCCATTCAGCGGCGCACCTGCTCTGTACACCTTCAACGTGCCCAGGTACCTCGCGACGAACCTACGCGCGAGGGAGTTTGCCAAGCAGAAGAACGTTCAGCTCTCGTGGTGCTACGCTCGAGATGTGCCGCTGCATCCAGGAGATCGCGATTTGCCGAAGGAGAAATTGGACGAGAAGTTGTTCTCCTGGCTGAAGAGGCACGACCAGGAGACGGGCAACATTCCGAGCATCTACCCATTGGCCAAAGGCATGCCCATTCGGTTGACGGACAACGTCGATCGAAGCAGACAACTCTACAGACACCGAAAGGGAGTGATTTACGGATGGGCTCTGGCGCCTGATTGCAGTCCCCAGGAAATCGATGGCGAGTTCATATTGGATAGGTTGCCCTTGGTGATCTACATCCATTTCCCAGAAGCACAATGGACAAGAGGGAAGCTGCCGACGGGCGTATACCCGTTAAAGCGAAGATCCAGGACCTGGAAAGTCAACAAGCACACGGGCATCGAAGCTCGACGCACGGGCTTCTGGATTATCCCCGACTTCGCGTCCACCGCTCACATGATCCAGGGGGCGACGTTGGAAGCGGCATTCGCGGACCTGCAGCATTGGTCCAGCAGGGCGTCCATGACAGCTCAGATTGCTGCCTACGTATGCTTGTCCAGAGTGAAGCGATTGCCAAACATCTGCGTCATGCAGCCGTTCTCCACTTTTCTGTTCGGCCTCGGCAACCCAGTGGGGCCCGAGCGACTGATGCGGAAGCTGTCTGGCCAGATCACAGCAGACGAGGCGATCCATGAATGGAGCACGCTTGATGACGAGGCCGCTGAGTGTGAGAGGATGGACCCCATGGCGAGGCAGCACCTGTGCGCCTGCTGCTACCTCAAAGGGAAGCAGGAGTACATGCTCGACGCTCGCGACTTCGGCATGAAAGCAGCCGCCGACTTCTACGAGAAGTACGTGTCGCAAGGGAGGTGGACGAGATGCATGGACTGCGCGCGCGAGAGCTGCCCAATGCCTTGTCCGTCTGCGCGGGCGCCCGAGGCTTCCCAAGGGGTGGCCGATGGCAACGCTCCAAGGAGAATCCCGCCAGATCATTCAATATGCAAGCGGCGTGTGGAACGTGATGACTGGAAGAAGAGCCTGACCCCGCAGAGCCACGGGTGTGCTGCTTGCAAAGATGTTTTTTTGCCGAAGGTGTGTGGGGCCTGAATATTATGAAACATCATCGGTGTGCCGATAGAGACCTCGCGCGCCCCGGCTGCGCAGAGAAAGGGTGTCGCGCCCGGCAACATCGAGGAGCACCAGTGCGAAGATTGCTTGGAGCACTTGGGCAGCCTCGCGTTCGAAAAGGACGTGTTGTACAACGCGAAGAGGCGAGAGAAGTCCCGTTTGGTGTGTCTGGACTGTCAGACGAAGCTGCGGTGTGGGAAATGTACAACGGCGTATGAACTGAAGTACTGGTCGAAGTCTGAACGCAAGAATCACGCGTCTTCAAAGGGCACAACTTTGGTTTGCAAAGCATGCCGTGCGCTAGGATTCGACCCGACGGATCTGGAGACGTACATTTGCCAGAGGTGCACTTGCAGGTTCGGCGCCCGTAAGTTCAACCAGACGCTACTGAAGAATCACAAGCATCACAATCTCATGAAGCTACAGTGCAAGGAGTGCGTCGCTGACGTCGAAGAAAGAGTGCGCCACCTGCGCAAAGCACTGCAGAAGAGCCAGCGAAAGTGCGAGTGCCATTGCCGCATTCACCAGGCCAGATGCCCGCTGACCCCCGTTTTTTCAGAGAGAAACGCTGGCCGGGCAGCGACGGAGCGATATCCGCCGACGACCGCAAGTTCTTGGACGAGTTGCAACCGATGCCAGAATGGTGGAGCAAAGCCTGGGGACGATGAGGTTCGGCGCGGAGCTCGTCGTCTCAGTCGTACTACTGGCGACACTACCTCTGGTGCTGGTTTCTGTATTCTGTAATGGTGCTGGTTATTCTGCTCAGGTGATGGTGCTTTTTACTGTACTCGCCGCTATTGCCTCTCATTCTTGGTGATTGCTGGGTTCCTTCGGGTGTCCAGCACTGGGATGAGATGGTGTATAGTCTCTCGTGCTTTGGTTCTCTGGTGTTGATTAGTGTACTCCGTGATGGTGCTGGTTACCTTGTTCTGGTGGGAGTGCGGGTTTCTGTACTCAGTGATGGTTCATTGGTGAGATGACGTTTGGATACAGTGGATTGGACGACTGGGGAGAGCGAGTGGGGAGACGGGATGTTGCCTCAATTGGGTTTCTGTTAGTGGGTTCGCTGGTACTGGTTTCTGTATTCTGTACTGGTGCTTGTTATTCCTCAGGTGATGGTGCTGGTTGGTGTACTCGCCGCTATTGCTTCTTATTCTTGGTGATTGCGGGGTTTCCTTCGGGTGTCCGGCAGTGGGCTGAGATGGTGTATAGTCTCTCGTCCAGTACTGGGAGTACCTTGTGAGACACCGCTGCATCAATAATGGGTGGTATCGCTACTTTGCCACACTGGGATATCAGGCAGTTTTAGCCGTGGGTGTGGCCGCTAGCACGGTGCAGTGGATTCGTTCGGTGCTCTCCTCCTGGTGTGAGTAGTTCGGGTCCCCCCTCCTGGACAGAGTCGTTCGGGCCCCTCCTCGATGTGTGAGTCGTTCGGCGAGGGGCCCGAACGACCCACACCGATGTGTGAGTCGTTCGGCGAGGGGCCCGAACGACTCACACGAAGGGCGAGGGGCCCCAACGACGCACACCACCTGCATTCTGGTCGAGGACGTCGCCGTCGTGTGAGTCGACAGAGTCGGTTACGTGTAGGACTCGAGGACGACCGCCTTCTGTCTTGCCTCCCATCGCCTTCTCTCCCTCCTCCTCTTCCTCCTCTTCGGCTCCTAGTCGTAGTAGTAGAAGTAGTACCAGTAGGATCAGTTGTAGTACTGGTAGTGGTAGTAGCAGTAGTAGTAGTAGTAGTAGTAGTAGTAGTAGTAGTAGTAGTAGTAGTAGTAGTAGTAGTAGTAGTAGTAGTAGTAGTAGTAGTAGTAGTAGAGTAGTAGTAGTAGTAGTAGTAGTAGTAGTAGTAGTAGTAGTAGTAGTAGTAGTTAGTAGTAGTAGTAGTAGTAGTAGTAGTAGTAGTAGTAGTAGTAGTAGTAGTAGTAGTAGTAGTAGTAGTAGTAGTAGTAGTAGTAGTAGTAGTAGTAGTAGTAGTAGTAGTAGTAGTAGTAGTAGTAGTAGTAAGTAGTAGTACTAGTAGTAGTAGGAGTAGTAGTAGTAGTAGTAGTAGTAGTAGTAGTCGTCGTAGTGGTAGTAGCAGTAATAGTGGTATTTCCAGTATCAGCGGTCGTAGCAAACGTAGTCGTCAACGTCGTCGTCGCACTAATTGCCTCAGTAACAGAGGCAGGCACTAGAGCAGTGGTCTGTATGGAAGTTGTGGTAGTAGTAGTAAGTAGTAGTGGTAGTAGTAGTAGTAGTAGTAGTAGTAGTAGTAGTAGTAGTAGTAGTAGTAGTAGTAGTAGTAGTAGTAGTAGTAGTAGTAGTAGTAGTAGTAGTAGTGTAGTAGTAGTAGTAGTAGTAGTAGTAGTAGTAGTAGTAGTAGTAGTAGTAGTAGTAGTAGTAGTAGTAGTAGTAGTAGTAGTAGTAGTAGTAGTAGTAGTAGTGGTGGTGGTTGGTGGTGGTAGTAGGACAAATAGTAGTACGAGTGGACATGGTAGTAGTCGTAAGAGTAGTTGTAGTTATAGTAGTACGAGATGATGTAGTCAAACGAGTATGAGTAGTAGTAGTACAAGTAGTAGTACTCGTAGGGGAAAAAGTAGTAGTATATGTCTTTTTGAAGCTGCTCGGAGGCCTCTTGGGGCGTCTTCGGCGCCTCTTGGGGCCTCTTGGGGACCTCTTGGGGGTATCTTTGGGGCCTCATGGAGGCCTCGTGGTGCCTCCTGGGGACCTCTTGTGGGCCATCTGGGGCCTCTTGGGGCCATATGGTGGACCTCTGGGGGCCCTCTTGGGGGGCTTGTATGAGCGCTGCCCCTCCTCCTGGTGTGACTCGTTCGGGCTCCTCGTGGTGTGAGTCGTTCGAGACCCGCGTCGTGGTGTGAGTCGTTCGGGCTCCTCGTGGTGTGAGTCGGTCGGGCGCCTCGTCCTGGTATGAGTCGTTCGGGCCCCTCCTTGCGGTGTGAGTCGTTCGGGCTCTTCGTAGTGTGAGTCGTTCGGGCCCCTCGTCCTGGTGTGAATCGTTCGGGCTCCTCGTGGGGCCTCTTGGGGGCGTCTTGGGGCCTCTTGGGGGCCTCTTGGGGACCTCTTGGGGGTATCTTTGGGGCCTCATGGAGGCGTCGTGGTGCCTCCTGGGGACCTCGTGTGGGCCATCTGGGGACCTCTTAGGGCCATATGGTTTTTGGGGGGCTTGTATGAGCGCTGCCCCTCCTCCTGGTGTGACTCGTTCGGGCTCCTCGTGGTGTGAGTCGTTCGAGGCCCGCGACGTGGTGTGAGTCGTTCGGGCTCCTCGTGGTGTGACTGGGTCGGGCGCCTCGTCCTGGTGTGAGTCGTTCGAGGCCCGCGTCGTGGTGTGAGTCGTTCGGGCTCCTCGTGGTGTGAATGGGTCGGGCGCCTCGTCCTGGTATGAGTCGTTCGGGCTCCTCCTTGTGGTGTGAGTCGTTCGGGCTCTTCGTGGTGTGAGTCGTTCGGGCCCCTCTTCCTGGTGTGAGTAGTTCGGGTCCCCCCTCCTGGTCAGAGTCGTTCGGGCCCCTCCTCGATGTGTGAGTCGTTCGGCGAGGGGCCCGAACGACTCACACAAGGAAGAGCCCGAACGACTCACACCAGGGCGAGGGGCCCCAACGACGCACACCACATGCATTCTGGTCCAGGACGTCGCCGTCGTGTGAGTCGACAGAGTCGGTTACGTGTAGGACTGGTGAACGACCGCCTTCTGTCTTGCCTCCCATCGCCTTCTCTCCCTCCTCCTCTTCCTCCTCTTCGGCTCCTAGTCGTAGTAGTAGAAGTAGTACCAGTAGGATCAGTTGTAGTATTGGTAGTGGTAGTAGCAGTAGTAGTAGTAGTAGTAGTAGTAGTAGTAGTAGTAGTAGTAGTAGTAGTAGTAGTAGTAGTAGTAGTAGTAGTAGTAGTAGTAGTAGTAGTAGTAGTAGTCGTAGTAGTAGTAGTAGTAGTAGTAGTAGTAGTAGTAGTAGTAGTAGTAGTAGTAGTAGTAGTAGTAGTAGTAGTAGTAGTAGTAGTAGTAGTAGTAGTAGTAGTAGTAGTAGTAGTAGTAGTAGTAGTAGTAGTAGTACTATTAGTAGTAGTAGTAGTAGTAGTAGTACAGTAGTAGTAGTAGTAGTAGTAGTAGTAGTAGTAGTAGTCGTAGTAGTAGTAGTAGTAGTAGTAGTAGTAGTAGTAGTAGTAGTAGTAGTAGTAGTAGTAGTAGTAGTAGTAGTAGTAGTAGTAGTAGTAGTAGTAGTAGTAGTAGTAGTAGTAGTAGTAGTAGTAGTAGTGGTATTTCCAGTAGTGTAGTGAAACGAGTATGAGTAGTAGTAGAAGTACAAGTAGTAGTAATCGTAGGGGAAAAAGTAGTAGTAGATGTCTTTTGGAAGCTGCTCGGAGGCCTCTTGGGGCGTCTTCGGCGCCTCTTGGGGCCTCTTGGGGACCTCTTGGGGGTATCTTTGGGGCCTCATGGAGGCGTCGTGGTGCCTCCTGGGGACCTCTTGTGGGCCATCTGGGGACCTCTTGGGGCCATATGGTGGACCTCTGGGGGCCCTCTTGGGGGGCTTGTATGAGCGCTGCCCCTCCTCCTGGTGTGACTCGTTCGGGCTCCTCGTGGTGTGAGTCGTTCGAGGCCCGCGTCGTGGTGTGAGTCGTTCGGGCTCCTCGTGGTGTGAATGGGTCGGGCGCCTCGTCCTGGTATGAGTCGTTCGGGCTCCTCATTGTGGTGTGAGTCGTTCGGGCTCTTCGTGGTGTGAGTCGTTCGGGCCCCTCGTCCTGGTGTGAGTCGTTCGGGCTCCTCGTGGGGTCTCTTGGGGGCCTCTTGGGGGCCTCTTGGTGCCTCTTGGGGGCCTCTTGGGGGCCTCTTGGGGGCCTCTTGGGGGCCTCTTGGGGGCTCTTGGGCCTCTTGGGTGCCTCTTGGGGGCCTGTTGGGAGCCTCTGGGGGCCTCTTGGGGGCCTCTTGGGAGCCTCTTGGGAGCCTCTTGGGAGCCTCCTGGGGGCATCTTGGAGCCTCTTCGGGGCCTCTTGCGACCTCCGCAGAAGCGGAAATGGGCGCTACCCCCTGAGAAGGACAAAATGAGCCCAAAACCTTCGTAAAATCAATGATTTTGAGAACAAGGAAGAGGAGCGCTGCCCCCTCAGAAGGCCAAAACTGGGCCGAAACCGTAGTAAAATCAATGATTTTGGCTTCACAGAAGAGGAGAGGGTTCTCTGTGCGTCCCCCCGTCGGGGGCAGAATCCTCGTGAGGGTCGTCGTTTTTTAGCCCTCCCAGGAGTCGAAAAAGACCGCCCTGACGACGCTCGGCCCGCCCTCTCCAGGTCCAGGGGGAGGGGGTAGGGGGAGGGGTAAACCCCTCCCCGAAGGGGAAGAAGGGGGGTTGGGGGGTTGAGGACAAAGAAAGCTCGCTAAACCACTCACGCCCAAAGGGCTGGTGGGATTCCTTCAGAAACCTTCATCACCGACGCAAATGCGCCGTCATCGTCGCCGGCGTGATCAGCATCCGCGCCGTCACTGGCTGCCCCGTCGTCGTTGTCAGCATCGTCACCAGCATCGCTACCATCATGATCGTGTGTGCCGTTGTCGACGTTGCGTTGATATCGTGCCCGCCCAAGTCGCCGACTCGCACTGGAGTGCCCGCTGGGATGTGCCGAGCGGTCAGCGCCACCGCGGCTGCGTCGGTCGCGCCAAAGTAGCTGGCCGCTGCGTGCGCGAGCATGCGAGGGCAAGCGCGGCCGCAGAAATGCACCAGCCAAAACCAAGCATTCATCGCAATCGCTTCCGCATGGGTTTTGCAAACCGAGTTGCGGGTGTGTGGGTGGGATGATTGCGCGATCAGTTGAAGTGACAATTTCAAGTTTGGCAAGTGAATTGCACCACGTAGCTTGCCCCACATAATTTGTACCACGTGGCTTGCACCATAGAGATTGTTCCACAGACATTGCCCAACAGAGAGTACCACATAGATTGCACACCATGCATTTCACGACCTGTATTCCACAACATAAATGGCACAACATATATCGCACCACATGGGATGCACCACGCATATTGCGCAATGTATATGGCTTCGCGTACATCTCGCCATCCTCATTGCGCCACTCGACTGTTGAAACACACCGTTTGGGGCCAACGTTGGTTACCTTCGTGCTCGTCGACAATTGTTATTGTAATCCTTAGCACTTGGTCCAATGGCGTGCCCGACAGTCGAGACTGCCCGGAAGGCCCCGAACATAACATCACAATTGACCGAAACAGTATCCCGAGTAAGTCCGGGAGAGCACCCAAACGGCCCAACGTTCGTCGAGGGAGATTGCGGTTGGCAGCAACATGGCTCCAAGAAGCCCCTAAAAGGCCCCCGCCAAGCTCCCAGATGGCCTCCAGAGGCCCCCAAGAAACCGTCAAAATGCCCTCCAGAGACCGCAGGAGGAACTTCCACAAACAGGAGCAGGAGGAGGAGGAGGAGGAGGAGGAGGACGGGGAAGGATTCACAGGGAAGGGCGAGAAAGAGGAAAAGGCAAAAGGAAAAGAAAGAAGGGAGAGGAAGGAAGGGATACGAAGGAAAACATCATGGAAACGTACGAGAACGACGAGAAGGGAAACAGGGACAGTAAACTTTTCTTCTCTCTTCTCTCTCTCTCTCTCTCCTTCTCTTTCTGCGCCATCCCACATGTTTGCGAAACTTGAATGATCAATGTGCATGACGTGAAGCGCCAATGCAGTCGTTCCACACATGAGTATGTACATGCACCCCCACCCCTCGGCAGGAGCCTCCCGATCGGCATGGTCCCCCTGGGGCCTGCTGCGTGCAGTGCCGTGCCGAAGTCGAGAGTGGTGAGGCTCGACGGGGTTCCCTTCTGTGTCTGAAGTGTGGAGGATGGAGTCAGGAGAAGGCCATTAAGTTAGCCAGACCCTGCGCCCCTTCCACCAATATGATTTTGTCGCGTTTTCGGAGAGGGCTGGCCCCGAATCCCCGAATTTTTGCGTTGATCGACCGAGCCGTCCCTGCCCCTCGAGTCGGTCTCACTGTTGCGAGTGCGCGGGACGTCCGATCGTCGAAGTCAGTCGTTGAGTATTCGTCGGACAGTGTCATCCCGTATGAAGCTCGAATGGCACGCCTCCTTGAGCGGGCTCGCGCTCGAGAGGAGGCTCGCGGCAAGGTTTCAATTACGGAGCGGGTGCACCTGTCGCCGAGGGCGAGTGTGGCAAGTGTCCACCACTCTCGTCCTCTCAAAATCTCCCCCTGACGGTGCACCCCGCCCACAATTTTGATGTAGGCTGGCCCCTCCCTCCTCGGACTGTCCTCCTGGGAGTCGTCTCATCTCATCTCATCGTCATCGTCGTCCTCCTCTCCACTGGCCGAGTACGTAGAGCCCCGAAGTGGCTCCTGTGGGGTGCCGTGGGTCCTTCAGGTAGTCATTTCGCAGCCCTGCAATGGCCCACCGCCTTGCGGAACGAGCACAAAGCAGGCTTTGTGTTGTGCCAAACCGAAGGTCTGCCCGAGCCTGGGGTGTTGCGCTCCCCCCTTCCTGCCCAGGACTCGAACCGACCCGGCTCCTCCCTCCCCCTCCACACGAGATGGCTCCCAGGGTTTCCGCCGGGTGGCGTGGGCATGTACCGGTGCACGCAGGTCGCGACGATCGTCGCGGTGGGCCTCGTTGTCGGAGCGCAGGTGAACGCTTTCTTGGGAACTCTTACTGCCAGGATGCCTGATCGTTTGTGGCGCTTGGCGACCGTCGATAGGTGTATGTGGCAAGCGTGTGCAGGCACTGCTTGCGAGGAGGAGCAGGAGGAGGCGCAGGGGAGGGGGATGAGGAGCGTGTGTGTGCGTGTGTGTGTGTGTGTGTGCTTGTGTGAACGTATGTGGTAAAAGCCTTGCCGAGTAGGGTCGTGCGTACGAGATGCACAGTTGGCGGGTACACGTGCGATTTCACTCGCAACCTCTCGTTTTCATCATTATCCTGATTGTCACTACGATAATGTGATTATTCGCAGTCTGATCATTATTATTGTTGTTGTTATTATTATGAATATTTCATTTTTATTAGTAGTACTAGTATTCGCACGTAGCACCCCGCAGATGCGGATAAGAGTGAGGGGGCAGTGGAGACGTCGGCAATTTTCGAGAGTCTGGAGAAGCCCGCCGCAGGCGCCAAAGTTTTGCAAATTATGCAACGAGCCCGCCGCAGGCGTCGATTTTTTCGTTAAACCAATGTGGGTAGGTCGCGGGTGGCTCGCGGGTGTAGCGGGCAGAAATCCACCCCGTAAGAATCACCCCGACAAGCGAAGCCGTTTAGTACATGCGTACAAGGAATGAATCGAACAGGGCAGGGCTGCTTAGTAAGCGCCCAGGGCGGTTTAGTAAACGTCAATTGTCGGGTCCGTGTGGTTTCTCCTCCCTTGAGGGTGGGTCGCGGGGTGGGTCGCGGGTGGGTCGCGGGGTGGGTCGCGGGTGGGTCGCGGATAGGTCGCGGATGGGTCGCGGGGTGGGTCGCGGGTGGGTCGCGGGGTGAGTCGCGAGTGGGTCGCGGGTGGGTCGCGGGTGGGTCGCGGGTGGGTCGCGGGGTGGGTCGCGGGTATGTCGCGGGTTGGGTCGCGGGTGGGTCGCGGGGTGGGTCGCAGGTAGGGTCGCGGGGTGGGTCGCGGGGTGGGTCGCGGGTGGGACGACAACAACAACAACAACAACAGCAACAGCAACATCAACAGCAACAGCAACAGCAACAGCAATAACAACAACATCAACATCAACATAAACGACAACAACAATAACAACAACAGCAACAACAACAATCAGTTTAAGACTGTTCGCCCTTACCTGCTCGAGTGTCCAATAACGTGTATTTCCCAAACCATCGATACCCGCCCTCTTCGTCTTCGATCGAACCCCTTTTGGGGGGTATACCTTTGTTCCCTGCAGGCCGGGCCCCGGCAAGCGGCGGGGCGGCCGCGGACCGTCGGCTTGGCCAGCGGCAGCGCTGATCGGCGGGGCGGCCGCGGACCGTCGACCCGACCCCAGGAGGGACGGACAGGGGACCGACCACGACGACGACGACGACGCTGACGACGACGACGACGACGGCGACGGCGACGGCCACGGCGACGGCGACGACGACGACGACGGCGACGACGACGACGACGAGCGAAAGCGAGAGCGGGAGAGAACACAGCAGGGCCACGAATGACACGAAGTAGGCCACGAAGGGCGACAGCGGGGACACGAAAGAAATGCGTATGGGGCCACGAAGAGCGCGAACGAGTGGGGACCACGAAGGGCAGATAATGCGGGGCCACAGAAATCAACGATGGGGCCACTGAGGGTAGCAAGTGGGCCACGTAGGACAGTGAGCGGGCCACAAAGGGCGACAGCGGGGCCACGAAGGGCACGCACATGGGGCCACAACGGGCGCGAACGAGCGGGGGCCACGAAGGGCATGCGTATGTTGGGCCGCGGAGGGCAAGGACGGGGCCGCTGAGGGCAGCAACGGGGCCACGAAGGGCAGCGAGGGGGCCACGAAGGGCGACAGCGGGGCCACGAACGGCATGCATATGGGGCCACCACGGGCGCGAACGAGCGGGGGTCACGGAGGGCATACATATATGGGGCCACGAAGGGCAGCGAGGGGGCCACGAAGGGCAGCGAGGAGGCCGCGAAGGGCTGCATCGGGGCCACGAAAGGCAGCGAGGAGGCCACGAGGGGCTGCAACGGGGCCACGAAGGGCAGCGAGGGGGCCACGAAGAGCTGCAACGGGGCCACGAAACCAAGCGAGGGGGCCACGAAGGTCTGCAACGGGGCCACGAAAGGCAGCGAGGAGGCCGCGAGGGGCTGCAACGGGGCCACGAAACAAGGCGAGGGGGCCACGAAGGGCTGCAACGAGGCCACGAAACAAAGCGAGGGGGCCACGAAGGGCTGCAACGAGGCCACGAAGGGCAGCGATATCCCGATTCCTGGGTAATCTGCGAGAGAGTCCTAAGCGTGAGCGCGACTCCTGGGTGCCTGGGCGTTGGGAGCGCATGAGTAAATTGCATAAAAATCAAACGCAAGGGCGCGATTCATCAGTAAATTGCAAACAAGTCTCCGGCGAGAGCGCGACTCCAGAGCGTCAGGAGAGCGATTCTTGAACAAATTGTAAGGAGGTCCCCAGCGAGAGCGCGATTCCTAAATCAAATGCGAGGAAGTCTCGGGCGGGAGCGGGGGTCCTGGCTAAATTGTGAGGAAGTCTCAGGCGGGAGCCGTTGTTGTTGTAACTCGGGGGCCAGGGGCGCAGTTTGAGCATCAAGACTTTTCCAGTCACAAACAGAGTGCGAGCGTCGAGGGGCACACTGCGATTCTGAAAAAACAACTATGTACCTGTGAGGGGGATCAACAATACTTATTCTTCAGAAGTGAGAGTTCGATAACGGCAACAACAATCAGTTTACCCTCGCGCGCGATGTTTCCACACGAAGCACGCGACCATCGTGATAACCATCCCCATCATGGTGGACTATTGTTCTATAGCGGGGCCCGCTATTCCCATTCCCAGATATCCCGCCCAATGAGGTCTTGCAAACACCTCCGAAGAATTCCAACACATCCCACCTCGAAAACGCATGCCCGCGGCTTGCTGCGCCGATGCGAGACCGCCAGTGGAGCCCCAGCCAAGGGTAAAACACAAGGAAATATCGAACGACATGATTGCCTTGGTGTGGATGGGGGCTGTCGGCGGCGAATCAAGGACTTGGCCCTGAGTAGAAAGGGAGGAAGTCTCGAGCAGGGCCGCTGTTGTTGCTGGGAGCGGCGCCAATGCTGAAGAGAGTAGGGCGTTAGTCCAGCGGAAAGCAAAACGAAGTCTCGAGCGGGAGCGCTGGTTTTGGTGGGACGGCGGTTGTCGGCGGCGAGGAGGAACACCGCCTTGAGTAAGAAAGGAGGAAGTCTCGAGCGGGAGCCCTGGTTGTGTCGGGACGGGGGCTGTCGGCGGCGAGGAACAGCACCGTCCTGAGGAAAAAGGGAGGAAGCCTCGAGCGGGAGCGTTGTTCTTGATGGGATCGGCGCCAATTCAAAACAGAATAGGGCGCCAGTCCAGCGTAAAACGGGAGGAAGTCTCAGGCAGGAGCGCTGGTTTTGTCCGGGCGGCGGTTTTCGGCGGCGAGGAGGAGCACCGCTTTGAGTAAAGAAGGGAGGAGGTCTCGAGCGGGAGCGTTGTTGTTGCTGGGGGCGGCGCCGATGAGAGAACGAGTAGCGCGCCAGTCCAAGGCAAAACGGGAGGAAGTCTCGAGCGGTAGCGCTGGTTTTGTTGGGACGGCGGCTTTCAGTGGCGAGCAGGAGCACCAGCCTTGATAAAAAAAAAGGAAGTCTCGAGCGGGAGCGTTGTTGTTGTTGTTGTTGTTGTTGTTGTTGTTGTTGTTGGTGGTGGTGGTGGTGTTGTTGGTGTTGTTGGTGTTGTTGGTGTTGTTGTTGTTGTTGTTGTTGTTGTTGTTGTTGTTGTTGGGGGGCCGGTTTGGGCGCCCTCCCAAACCGCTCGAGCGTGAGCCTCATTTTCAATGAAAATGTTGCCGGCGCCGAGGCGAGAGCGCCAGGGCGCTTGGGGGGGTTCCAAGAATAATAATTGTTTAGTAAGTAACATTCAACGCAATAGGCAGAATTCTCAGCACGAGTTCCCTATTCAGCCACGCACCCAGGGACACTGAATGACCGTTCGGCCCCCTTACTCTGAGTACTACTAACATGATTATGAGTATGATTGTACGTGTTATGATTGTGCTTTTCATTGCTGATGTAATTCTATCTACGCACACAGGACTACATTGGTGCTTGGCGTCAGGCACATTGGTTGCCCAAGTTTCGCACACTGGCCGAATGAGATAGCGAAGGTGCGTAAGGATATCTAGTGGCTTTCGGTTCATCCCGTCACCTTGTCTGTGTTGTAGGTCAGAGGCCTCTTGGATGCCTTTGGGGATCTTTTGGTCGGCCTCCCGGAAGCCTCTCGGATTCGGTGTTGGGGTGTTTGGGGGGCCTTTCGGGGGTCTCTTGGGGGCCTCTTGAGGCTTGGTTTGGGCGTCTTGGGGGCATCAGCCCCGCGACTCATGCCTGAACCCCCCAAACCCCTGGCCGGATTTCTTTCCTTCTTTCCGCGGGGGGTCAACCTTCGCGACGACCCGTTACACTCGGGACCCTTGGCGGCGCATGGATTTCTCTTTTTCCTCCGCGCGCGAGCTGCCACTGGAGCCCCTGAACCTTCCGACTGCGTCTGAAAGCGCGGGCCGGGAATGGCTCCTTGGCCAGGAGCCATTGGGCATCGCCAGGGATGGCTCCTTGGCCAGGGATGGCTCCTTGGCCAGGGATGGCTCCTTGGCCACCACGATAGCGCTGCCAGTAGGTGCCCATGACGGAGGCGCCGTGCCACCAGGGGCGCGCGACTCCCAGGGGTACCCTTTGCGTCCTTGCGCTGTCCTTGCCTGTGGCCCAGGCGCCAGTTCGGCAAGGATGGCGGCGCGTCAGGGCACCCTTTGCAGCCTTCGGAATTCGGCCGTGCTCCGCGCGGAAAACCTCACCATGGCATTCCGAGGCCCTTGCATCCTTACCACGCCTCCTTATTATCCTGGTTGACTGTAACACAATTCCATTAGTGCAAGTCCCTGTGCAACTCCCTAGTACTAGTCCAACTCCCCAGTACAACTGCCAGTAAGGCTCCCTGGTATAGCGTATAGCTCCCTATCACTAGCACAACTCCCTAGTGCAACCACTATTAGGGTGTTGCTGCATTGCACTTACAAGCTGGGCTCTCACGCTTTTCCTCCTCTGGTTGCGCTGGGGGGGGGGTACCCCTCGCGCGGGCACCACCGCGGCTGAGAATTCATTCCTCTTCCGGAATTTGAGGCGGGGGTAACCCCCGTGCTCGAACCCCTCGCCAGGGATTTTTCTTTCTTCCGCGGAAACCAGACCCCTTGGGTTCCTGGGCGCGCCCCAGAAGTTTTTTCCTTCTGGATGGGCCCCCATGGGTCGTTCGTTGGAGTCGCGGGGCTGATTTGGGGGCCTCCTGGAGCTTGTGGGGGGCCTCTTGGGGGCCTGCTGGCGGTCTCGGGGGCCATTCTGGGGCGAAGGGCTCGACATGTCGGTTCGCGTTCCTCCTCTGGGGCCTCCCCTGGGTCCCTCTTCGAGCTCTATTGGGTCGTCTTCGGAGCCTTTTGGGCCGTCTTAGGGGCCATCTTGGGCCGTCTGCGGGCGCTCTTGGGGGCCACTTGGGCAGTCTTGGGGCGATCTTGGGAGCCGTCTTGGAGCGTCGAGGCGAGAACACGAATATCCTTCGAAGAACAAATGGACATCAATCAATGATTTTGGCATCTTGGGGCCCTCTTGGCGGGCCTCTTGGAGCCATTTTGGGTGGTCTTGGGGGCCTCTTAGGCTTGGGCGTCTTGGAGGGCTTTTGGGCTGTCTTGGGTGCCTCTTAGGCCCTCTCGGGCACATCTTGGGGCTCTGTTTGCACGTCCGTTGGGTCCGCTGGCATTTGGAGACTTCATGCAAGGAAGTCCGAGAAGCGCGAGAGCGGACAGAAGATTTGAGATTTTGGGTTCCTTGCCCCTACTCAGACTACAGTACTAGATGCACTAAAAGCTGGGGGAACACTCCACTTTGTGCCTCGAGGCATGGTGGCGGGTTCTATATATATAGTCATCCATATGCACGCATGTACATATACATATACATATACATATACGTATACATATACATATACATATACATATACACATACATATACATCCACGTTTACTTAAACATCTATATATGTATACAAATGCATGTGCAAATCTGTACTTCTACACAGACAAACACACACATACACGATCATATACACATACAAACACATACACGCACATACATACATGTATATAGACATGTATATGTGTATATATATGTGTATGTATATATACACAGACATTTACATACATACATACACATACACATACACATACCCATACATATACACATACACATACACATACACATACACATGCACATTTCCATTCATGTATTTCTATTACCTGGGACCCCCCCCCGAAATCAGACCCCCCGAATCCCGGGCCCCCGGGACTTTCTGGACCCCCCGGATCCGTGGCGTCGGGGATCCCTTGGACGCCCCTGCAGGAGGTCCCCTAGGCGTTTCCGAGCTTCTGGAGGCCCTTGCTGGCCTGGGCAACGGGCCCGAATCGGTCAGGAGGGGGCCGAACGCCCCCCCGAGGGCCCCAAGAGGCCCCAGACACCCACCAGACGCCCGAAGACGAATCAAAGAAGACCCCCAAGAGGCTTCCCAAACGCAGAAAAACATAGTTGTTTCTAATGTTTTTTGCGTGATTTTGGGAATGCCCTGTTTTCAGTTTTCTGAGCGTCCGAGACCGCCTGGGAGGCTCGAAAATCGACCCAAGACCATCCGGAAGGGCTTCCAGGCAGTCCAAGAGAGCCCCACGACGGCACAACAGGGTTCCAAGATGGCCTAAGGGAGCCCCATGACGGCCCAAGACGGCCCCAAGACACCTTCCGAAGCATTCCAAATCGTGACTTGGTCGTTCAGGGAGACCGCGGTTGGAGGCAGGGTGGCCCGAGAAAGCCCCCAGAGGCCCTCAAAAGACCAAGAATTTTCGCCAAGACCAAGGTGCATGGCGCGAAGCGTCAATGCATTCTTGTGAATGTATATCTATATATATATATATATATATATATATACATAGAGAGAGAGAGAGAGAGAGAGAGAGAAAGAGAGAGAGAGAGAGAGTGAACCATGGCACCAAGAACTGGGAACCCAGGAACCCAGCCGCCCACCGAGACCAATCCGGAACCCAAAACTTGGAACCCAGAACCCAGAACCGGGAACCCAGCCGCCCGCCCACCGAGACCAATCAGGGTCTTTGAAACCCGGAACCCAGAAACCAGAATCCCGGCCGCCTAAAGAAATGCGCGGCGAATTTTCGCCACGACCAATCCGGAACCCAGTCACGGGATCCTGGAACCCAGAACAGGGAGTTTGTTGGGAACCCCGGCCGCCTACCGAAAGGGGCGGCGAATTTCCGCCAAGACCAATCCGGAACCTGGAAACGACCAATCCGCAACCCAGAAACGATAATTTGAACCGTGGGAAATTGGTATGCATGCATGCATGCATGCATGCATGCATGTATGTATCTATGTCTGTATGTATGTGTATGTATGTGTATGTATGTGTATGTATGTGTATGTATGTGCATGTATGTGTATGTATGTGTATGTATGTGTATGCATGTATGCATGCATGCATGCATGCATGCATGCATGCATGTATGCATGCATGTATGTATGTATGTATGTATGTATGTATGTATGGATGTACATATGTACATATGTATGTATGCATGTATGCATATATGCTGTAGGTAGGTAGGTAGATAGGTAGGTAGGTAGGTAGGTAGGTAGGTAGGTAGGTAGGTGTGTATGTATGTATGTATGCATGCATGTATGTATGTATGTATGTATGTATGCATGCATGCATGCATGCATGTATGTGTGTATGTTTGTTTGTTTGTTTGTTTGTTTGTATGTATGTATGTATGTATGTATGTATGTATGTATGTATGTATGTATGTGTGTATGGCTGTATGGTTGTATGGTTGAATGGTTGTATGTATGTATGCATGTATGTATGTACGTATGTATGTGCATATCTATGTATCTATATACATATATGTGCAAGACTTCAAGGGGTTAAGGGCTCAAAGCTGCGACAACCCGACCAGGAGCCCTGCCAAGGGTGGGCCGTCGTCGTTCCATCCTAATCGTCTCGACTTCCATCCCTTTGTTACTCCCCTTTCTGCTTGTGATGGCTTGCACACATGCGGCCTGCCCGCTCTTCGGAGCGCTTCCGGCCCTGGCCGACGAGCAGGGCCGATGCCGGCGCTGCGGCCAGACGCTACCCGGCGCCGCTGCCGCTGCTGCCGCCGCAGCGGCGGCCGGGCCGCCGCTGCTGCCGGGGCTTCCCGCTTTGGGGCAGGGCCAGACACCGACAGAGAGCATGGACGTCGAAGTCGATGGCTCTGGCGCCACCCAGGGCATGGGCGCCTTGCAGATTGAGGACGACAACGCGAGCCTCGCCAGGACGACGCCTGCGGCGCCTCCGGCTCCAGCACCCCCCCTTCCACTTCGACTACGCCTGCCGTCCTGCCCCTGGACATGCTCACGACGTTCATCGACCAGAAGATCCTCCAGCATGTCGAGTTGATCTTGGCGGCTCACCCGCGGGGCAGTGCCGAGGCGCAGGTGGCTGTGGAGTTCCCGACTGGCTGGCCAGGCTTGCAGACCCTCCTGCGTAAGCTCGCCTACAACACAGCCCCTGGTGCAGACCACTGGCAGCGGCTGGGGCTGTCTATGCTGGCGGGCTCCCCCCCGTCCCTCACGCTTATCTCTGCGCGGGAGCGTGCGGCTCTCCTTTTGACTTCGCTCTCGGGGCAGGGCCAATGGAATGCCGCTGACCTCGAGGAGGTCCAGACCTTCACCGAGCGGCTCCAGACGGCAGCCCGGCTGTGCGAGAACGAGCTCCCAGAGGTTCTGCGGCAACGGCGGCGCCTCCGCACCACCGACCTGCCGTTGCACAAGGAGTTGGGTGCGGACGCACTCCGCCCGCTAGCCACACCGCTGGCGGGCGGTGCGTCGCCGCTCATTCTTACGCAGTGGTCCAACTTGTTGTGCCAGGAGGCGATCTCCGACTCCTTGGTCGCGGATTCGCGGGTCGTTGCGACGCTGGCGGAAAAGGGCGATCCCTCCCTCTGGAACTGGTGCACCGACAAGCACATCGTGCTCTGGGCGCCTGAGGACTTCAACGCCCTCAGCCGGGTACTATGCGCCCTGCTGCGCCGCCCAGCTGCGGAGTGGCCGCGCTCCCTCCGCATGGTGACCACAGTCGAGCTGATGCCGCGCATGCACTCGTTCGCCCAGGTGGCCGACCTCTGGACGCATCCCTTGTTGGCGGCGAAGTGGGCCCCCATAGTGAGGCAGGTCTGGCTGACCCCGCTGCCCATGGAGTGGATCAGCAGTGGCCCCTCCGGCCCTCGGCTTGGCCATGCTCGTTTGGCAGTGTTTCACCGCAGTCGGGATGGTCCTCGCGTGGCCCCGCAGCTCTACCTTCCCCATACGCCTCTGGCCCAGTTCGCGGCGGTTCGCTCCGCCACCTTGGATGTGGCGGCGGACAGAGTGCCTTCCGTGCTTTCGCGATTGGTGGAGCACGGCAGGACGTACGGGGTTCGCAATGCCATCCGCCAGCACCGCCGCAGCCCCCTGTCGTCGGAGATGCAGCCACGCATGTGCCTGGAGGTGCTCCTCCCCGTGGAGTTCTCCGACCTGCAGGTCCAGATGTATTTCCAGCATCTTGGCCTGCCTGCTGATGCTTTTTGGGCGGACCAGCGCATCTACACGGCAGCGGAGGCAGCGTTGCTCGAGGTCAGCACCACGCGCAACATCGCGCGTTTCTGGCCAATGTGTACGCAGCCCCTGACTCTTTCGCGGGGCCGCCTGCTGGTCCTCACCAATGCGGAGCCCGCGCGTTGGACTGGGGCCATGGACAGCATCCTCCGCGACGACACCACGGAGACGGCCTTCAAGCTGCGCTGGAAGGCCTCCCGCAATGGAGGGCGCACCATCGCCATCCCATCGTCGACCCCGCAGGCCCTGGCAGCCAGTCGCCGTCGTGGCACGCGCCCCGCTTCCGACCGCGACTACGTCACCGAGCTGATCGCTATGGGAGAGCTGGGGAAGGAGGACGGGGAGGGCTGGACTTGCGCGAGACGGACTATTCAGCCCCACCGCGGACCGGGGAGTTCGTCCACCTCGCGCGGGCGGACTTGGACGCACCTCCGGGGCGCCTGCGATTGCTTCCCTGACTTGGAGGCGGTCTGCAAGGTGCGTGCAGCTATCCAGGGGCAGTCGATCCAGGTCGGCACAGACCTCGTCGGGTTCCGCATTGCCAGCGATCTCTTGGACGCGAAGGATGACTAGGCCTGGATAGGGGCGACTACATGCATGGCGGAATTCAGTTCTGGGCTATGGATGGCTCCGCGGGCTGGCTGCTCGACATCGCGCTCCTGCTCCTCCCCGTCGAGGCGGGGCCGGGCAGACGTTGCCGTGGCGACGCTGGGCGGGCGGAGGACTTAGCCCAGCCGTTCGCGGCATCGACTACCCTGAATTCGACGAGCTCTTCTTCTTCATGTTATTCTTCTTCATCGTGTTCTCCACCTTTAGTGGATTCGTGTGCGAGCCCGAGTGTCAGTGCGCCTGGGCCCTCGCCCTCGTTTGACTTGCGGCTGCTCCCGGACTTGCCCCCTTTCGCGTATGGGGCAGTGGACGTGCTCCCCGAGGCCACCGGCGAGGTGCGTTTCGACGACGTGCCTGTCCCTATCTACCGACGCCACCGGCTGCTCCGTGCCCTAGGCCTTCTCCCGCGCCAGCGTGCACTGCTTCCTGGCAGGGCGACCCCCGCGGCGCCGGCGGCTTCGCAGCTTCGCCGCCCGGGGCAGTATCGGGGGGAATTGGCAGCGGTGGCTTGGAATGCTCAGGCCTTTTTCGCAGCGGATCCCGTTCGACGCGAGACCAAGGGGCGATACCTCCGCCCCCTCCTGGCCCGCGGCGACGCCGCCCTCATCTCGGAGGACCACGGATGCGCCGGACAACATAGAGCATGGCAGGCTCCACGAGGCTGTTCCTCTTGGTGGTCGGCGGGCCCGTCCGCGGCCCACGCCGGCATCGGCATCGTAGTCAAGGACTTGTTCTTGGAGCACTTCGAGGTCTCCTGGCAGGTCTTGCGGCCCGGACGCGCTGGGCGGCTTCGACTGCGGGGTCGGGAGGGTGCGCTCGATCTAATCGTGTGCTACTTCCACTCTGGCGCGACGGTGACAGAGGCGGACCTGTACTGAGTCCCTGACATGCAGCTTTCGCGCTGCTCCTCCTTCCCTGCCCTCCGAGCGCTGCTTCGGGACTGGCTGGCCCGCCATGTTGCCAACTCCGGCCAGGCGTTGAGCGTCCTCGGCGGCGACTTCAACTGGGTCACGGAGGCTGCGGACAGGCGCACCTGCGGCGGGGCAGAGGCCAGTGGCAGTAGAGACGAGCGTGAGGAGCGACATTTCCAGGCAGTGCTGGGGCGGCCGTTCGGGCTGCAGGGGGTGCACCAGGCGGAGATCACGTTTGCCTCCACGCGCTCGTGTTCCAGACTAGATCGCATCTACTGCAACCAGCGCGTGGTCGAGCAGCTGGACCGCGGCATCAGGACTATTGCATTGGAGTGGAAGCCTCAGGTGTCCGACCACAGGGCGGTGCTCTTCTCGCGCCGATTGCCGCAGCTATTCCCGACGGATGCCCGTCCTCTCACTGACGCGCAGGTGCGCCACCCCGACTTCGCGCGGCAGGTCCGGCTGGACTACCGCCAGAAGTTGGCGGAGTGCCCGGAGGCGTCCAGCTTGCGACGCCTGCAAATTCTGAAGGACTCCATGAGGTTCGTGGCCGCTCACGGCTTGCCTCCCTCAGGGCGCGCGCCGGAGGCGGTTGACCTCGAGGACCGCCTGGGGGTGACCATGAGATTCTTGAGGGCGGCGGAAGCTGGGGCGATGGGCTGCATTTCCCAGTGCCTGGAGCGCTACCCGCGCCTTCGTTCGCTGCCGCCGAATCCGTGCGACGCCAAGTGCCACGCCGCGCGCGGCGCCCAGCCCGTGAGGGACCTGGCGGTAGAGTTGGCGAGGGAGCATGGTCTGGACGAGCTGGGGCGCGCCCATCGGGAGCTCCAGGCTGGGGGCAGTGCGCTCGCTGTTCGCAGGAAGCAGCGCGAGCAGCGCCTGCTCTCTCGTCTTCTTCCTGGACAGCCCGCAGGCGCCCGCGTTGTCCGGGCTGCGACTGGGGATCATCTCACAGAGCCTGCGGACATGGCCAGGGAGCTCGGCCGGCACTGGGGGGGCGCCTTCAAGGCAAAGGGCGTGAACAGCGACTTGTTGCGGAAATGGCTCGCGGAGGATGCCGAACATCGTGGGACTCATGGCCCCGCTCATGCTGGCTTGGCCGACCTGCGGATCACACGGGGTGACGCGCGGCGCGCCATCCGTTGCTCGAACCACTCCGCGCCGGGACCAGACGGCATCCCGTGTGCCGCATGGCGCGCTCTGGAAGACCTCGCGGTGGATGCCCTCTTCGACGCCGTGGGCGCTCTCTGCTCTCCGGAGGCGCAGGCCATGCAGGAGGCGGACCTCCCCGACCTCAACGCAAGCCCCCTCATCTTCTTACCCAAGAAGGCCGGAGGCACCACGGAGGAGGGGGAGCTGCTCTTCGATCCTGGAGGGGTGCGGCCGTTGTCCATCACCAACGCGGACAACCGTCTCATGGCGAGCGCCATCCGGTTCTCGGTGGAGCCGGCGCTGGGACCTCTTATCGCGAGTGCGCAGCGCGGCTTCCTTCAGGGGCGCTCCATGCTCAGCAACATTATCGACATCGAGGAGTGCATGGTCACGACGGCCCTGGAGTCGGAGGGGGGGCTTGTCTTCTTTTTTTCGACTTCGCGGCGGCTTTCCCGTCCGCGGAGCAGCAGGTCTTGCTGGAGTTTTTCCGCAGCCTGGGTTGGCGGGACTGGCTCCTTTCTTTCATCCTGAGCCTGTGCCGCGAGAACACGCGCGAGATCTGCATTGGTGGCGCCCGTTTTCCCGGCTTCCCCCTGACGCGCGGCATCAGGCAGGGGTGCCCTCTTTCCCCGCTGCTTCTCGCGGCGTGCGCCGACCTTCCCTTGCGAAAGCTGGCCAGGGACTTCCCGCGCTCCGTTCAAAGGGCGTTCGCCGACGACCTTGCCATGGTGCTTGCGTGGGCTGGGCCGGAGTTGGGAAGGTTGCAGCTCGTGTTCGACGAGTTCGCGCTTCTGCTGGGGCTCGCCTTGAACGTGTCCAAGACCGTGGTCGCCCCAACAGACCCGCTTGATCAGGAGCGGGTGCGAGCCCTCTTGTCC
The DNA here is from genome assembly GCA_963575745.1 of Prorocentrum cordatum. Lineage (NCBI taxonomy): Eukaryota > Dinophyceae > Prorocentrales > Prorocentraceae > Prorocentrum > Prorocentrum cordatum. The sequence continues at coordinate 153,010 of CAUYUJ010018690.1, read as the reverse complement.
TGTGCAGCCCCGGGCTGGGCCAACATGCTGATCGCGGGCGCGGCCAAGTACCTCGGAATCTACCTCGGACCAGGGAAGGGGGCACGGTCCTGGGACGAGCCCATTGCCAAATTTCTTGCTCGCGCTGCCCAGTGGGCGCGCTGGTGCTGGCTTGCTGCCCACGGTGCAGGCGCACAAGGCACGCGTCGCATCGGTCATGCTTTTCGTTGGTCAGTTGGAGCCCCCGCCTGGTGACATCATGGATTACTAAGTCCGCGCCTACCGGAAACTGTTCCCAGGGCCGCGGGGCTGGGCGCCCATGGACGTGCTCAAGGACATGAAGGGCCTGGGGGTTCCGGTCGAGCTCCCCGACCTGTCCTTGACGATGTCTGCGGCGAAGGCCAGGGTAACCAGTTGGGAGGCAGGCGGCAAGTTGCAGATCAGGGAGCGGCACGCCAACCTGCACTCCCGCGCGAATCATTCCGATGAAGCCTCTCTCGCGCGCACCAGATGGCTGCGCAAATTGATCAATGAATCCATTATTTCAGCCCTTGCCGCTGCTGCGTCCGAGGTGCGCGCCGCGCGGGACAGGGCGGCGTCGCACCCTCGCTGGCGCCGGAGGGAGGGATGGCAGAAGCATGCCGTGGCCCAGCTTCGTCTTGCACGATGCGGCGCGGCAGGGGCAACTGCTCTCCCCGCGCTGGCCCGCTGCCTGGCGCGATGGCCTGTGCAGCTGTTTCCTCGCCGGCGCCCTGCCGCCGCTGTCCGCGCGCTGCGAGTCGTGGGGGAGAAGTGTCAGCCCCGCGTCTGGGCCGCCGTTTTGCGCCTCTGGTGTCACGGCTGGTGCACGAGTGCGCGCTTCGGCGGCGATGGCTCCTGTCGCTTTGGCTGCCGCGCAGGTCAGGACAGCCTTCGCCACCTGGCCTTCTGCCCTGTCGTGCGCGCCCTCTCTGGCGCCGCCTCTCCCCCAGCGGCGCTCGCCTTGGACTGGTTCCTGCATCTGGGAGCTCTGAGGATGGACTCCGATGCCGTTGTCCAGTGGGCCCTCCATATTTACAGCCTGTACCAGGTGCACAATGCGCGTCGGCATAGGCATTTGGAGGTCACAGACATCGCAGGCGCATATCGTGTATACATGCGCGAAGGCATCCGGGGCACGGAGCGCCCATTGGCAGAAGGGGTGGCTGCTCATGCTCGCTAGTTTCCGTTATTCCTCCCCTCCCCTCCCCCCCTTCTGCTTGTTCGGATTTTGTGGTAGTTCGTTGCGCTTCGCATGTTTACCAAATCTTCGTCAGGCTCTCCCTCACTAGGTGCCGCCCCCCTTGGGCTCGGCCTGGACGTCTGTCTTCTCTGCCTTCTCCTCCTCCTCCGTGCTCTCTTCCTTTCCTCTCCCTCCTCTTCTTCCTCTTCCCGTTCTCACACACATCACATGTCCACTTGTGTGTGGCATTTCCGTTTAGTTGGCGCCACTGGTTCGCCGGCTTGCCAGGGCGTCTCGCGCGGGGACCGCCCTACCCTGCAGGATATAAATCGGGGTAGTGTTTATATCGTCTTTCACTCTGCGCCCCAGGCGGCGGATTTAGAGCCACGTTTTGTTGGGAGTGCGTTCTCCTAAGCAGTGGCGGAACATCGCCTGCGACGCCTCCGCCGGCACGAAATTGCCACGAAACCTCTCCTGCGCAGTTCCGTTCACACGCGCTGCCATTCGAGGAAAGAGAACCCTAGAGGCTCCGAGGGAGGAAAAAATGTGCAAGACTTCAGTGGCTCTTCGCGCCATGCACCTTGGCCCTTGAAGCTTGTTATGCAGGCGGAATGGCAAGAAGGCCAAGTCGACAATTTAACGATAACTCCTCGTTGCCTTTCCCAGCATCGCCGTTATAATAATTTTACTCGTGACCCTTCCTCCATGCTTCTTTTTCCTCATTCTCGCCATACCCTGCGAATTCTTCCCCATCCTCCTCAGCTCTTTTTGCGGAGGCTCCTCCTTGGAGAGCGTCTGGGGGCCTCACGGAAATTGTTCAGGCTTTCTTGAGGCCTTTTGGAGGCCGCCTGGGCGTCTTTTGAGGGCCTCTGGGGGTTTTCTCGGGCCACCCTGCCTCCAACCGCGGTCTCCCTGAACGACCAAGTCACGATTTGGAATGCTTCGGAAGATGTCTTGGGGCCGTCTTGGGCCGCCATGGGGCTCTCTCAGGGCCATCTTGGACCCCTGTTGTGCCGTCGTGGGGCTCTTTTGGACTGCCTGGAAGCCCTTTCGGATGGTTGTGAGGCGATTTGGGAGCTTCCCAGGTGGTGTCGCACGTCCAGAAGACCGCCGTCTTGAAGCGTCGGGAAGCCGAAAAGAGGACAACCTCAAATTCACCAAAAACCGAAAGAACACTATCCCGGCAAAGCAACCTACCAGCGATGTGTAGGAGCATATTTGGAAGCCTTCCCCTTCAGATTCAGATGAGAATCCAGTGTAGAATTCTGCTGTTCTCGCAGTCGTAGTCGCATTCGCGATGACAGTCGCAGTGGCAACGGCAGTCGCAGTCACAGCCTCAGCCTCAGCCTGCCTCAGCCTCAGCCTCAGCCTGCCTCAGCCTCAGCCTGCCTCAGCCTCAGCCTCAGCCTGCTTCAGCCTCAGCCTCAGTCTGCCTTCAGCCTCGGCCTCAGCCTCAGCCTGCCTCAGCCTCAGCCTGCATCAGCCTCAGCCTCAGCCTCAGCCTGCCTCAGCATCAGCCTGCCTCAGCCTCAGCCTCAGCCTGCCTCAGCCTCAGCCTCAGCCTCAGCCTCAGCTCTGCCTTCAGCCTCAGCCTCAGTCTGCCTTCAGCCTCGGCCTCAGCCTCAGCCTGCCTCAGCCTCAGCCTGCATCAGCCTCAGCCTCAGCCTCAGCCTGCCTCAGCATCAGCCTCAGCCTCAGCCTCAGCCTGCCTCAGCCTCAGCCTCAGCCTGCTTCAGCCTCAGCCTCAGTCTGCCTTCAGCCTCGGCCTCAGCCTCAGCCTGCCTCAGCCTCAGCCTGCTCAGCCTCAGCCTCAGCCTCAGCCTGCCTCAGCTCAGCCCTCAGCCTCAGCCTCAGCCTGCCTCAGCCTCAGCCTCAGCCTGCTTCAGCCTCAGCCTCAGTCTGCCTTCAGCCTCGGCCTCAGCCTCAGCCTGCCTCAGCCTCAGCCTGCATCAGCCTCAGCCTCAGCCTCAGCCTGCCTCAGCATCAGCCTGCCTCAGCCTCAGCCTCAGCCTGCCTCAGCCTCAGCCTCAGCCTGCTTCAGCCTCAGCCTCAGTCTGCCTTCAGCCTCGGCCTCAGCCTCAGCCTGCCTCAGCCTCAGCCTGCATCAGCCTCAGCCTCAGCCTCAGCCTGCCTCAGCATCAGCCTGCCTCAGCCTCAGCCTCAGCCTGCCTCAGCCTCAGCCTCAGCCTGCTTCAGCCTCAGCCTCAGTCTGCCTTCAGCCTCGGCCTCAGCCTCAGCCTGCCTCAGCCTCAGCCCTGCATCAGCCTCAGCCTCAGCCTCAGCCTGCCTCAGCATCAGCCTCAGCCTCAGCCTCAGCCTGCCTCAGCCTCAGCCTGCCTCAGCCTCAGCCTCAGCCTGCTTCAGCCTCAGCCTCAGTCTGCCTTCAGCCTCGGCCTCAGCCTCAGCCTGCCTCAGCCTCAGCCTGCATCAGCCTCAGCCTCAGCCTCAGCCTGCCTCAGCCTCAGCCTGCCTCAGCCTCAGCCTCAGCCTCAGCCTCAGCCTCAGCTGCTCAGCCTCAGCCTCAGCCTCAGCCTCAGCCTCAGCCTCAGCCTCAGCCTCAGCCTCAGCCTCAGCCTCAGCCTGCCTCAGCCTCAGCCTCAGCCTCAGCCTCATCAGCCTCAGCCTCAAGCATTCTGTTCTCGAAGAACACGAAGTGGCCTACAGCATTCAAAATCATGCCCAGGAATGGAGTTCTGGGAACTCGAAGACACGAAGTGGCCTACAGTTGGCTCCGGGCATTCAAAATGTGGCCCGGGAATGGAGTTCTGGGAACTCGAAGAGCACGAAGTGGCCTACAGTTGGCTCCGGGCATTCAAAATGTGGCCCGGGAATGGAGTTCTGGGAAGTCGAAGAGCACGAAGTGGCCTACAGTTGGCTCCGGGCATCCAAAATGTGGCCCGGGAATGGAGTTCTGGGAAGTCGAAGAGCACGAAGTGGCCTACAGTTGGCTCCGGGCATCCAAAATGTGGCCCGGGAATGGAGTTCTGGGAAGTCGAAGAGCACGAAGTGGCCTACAGTTGGCTCCGGGCATTCAGAATGTGGCCCGGGAATGGAGTTCTGGGAGGTCGGAGAGCACGAAGTGTGTGACTGTTTGCGAAAAACGAGTTCGGACACGAGTTCGGACACAGCTCCCCGGATGCCGCCCAGACCCCTTTGTGGAGTCATCTGCTGCTCTCTTTTGACACCAGTAGAAACCTATCAGTCTTCGCTGTTAGGTAACCAATGGGTTTTGCCTCTTGCGGCCTTCTTGGGATAGCTCTTGGAGGCCTCTTGGGACGTTTCGGACCGATCTTTGGGGGTATGACGGCTTCTTGGTGGTCGTCGTGGACCGTATTGGGGCTCTTTGGAGTCGTTTCGGGAGCGCGCCAGAACGCTTGGGGTCGTCTTCGGGTTCTCATGAGGTTCTCCCATGTCGTCTAAAGGGTTGCCCGGAGGCCGCCCGGGGAGAGCCAAATTCGTTGGGGGGGGGGTGCGCTTTTTCCGGCGTCCCGGGCCGTATACAAATATTTGAATAGGAATATGTATATATATACATACATACATACATACATACATACATACATACATACATATATACATACATACATACATACATACATACATACATACATACATACATACATACATACATATATATATACAGAGCGAACCATGGCGCCAGGGATTGAGACCAATCCCGAATCCGGAAACGGGAACCGGGAACCTAGAATTGAGATTCCAGCCGCCACCGAGACCAATTTGGAACGCAGAAACAGGAGCTCAGAACCCCAAACCGGGAACCTTGGAACCTGGCCGCCTACCTCGGTTGCGAATTTTTGCCAAGACCAATCTGGAACCCACCAACGGGAACCCGGAGCCCAGAAACAGGAACCCAGGAACCCGGTCGCCTATACATAAATCGGCGGCGAATTTTCGCACTTTTTTCCAATTGCACCAGAGGAAGGCCCCAATCAGTGGACATAGTATGTGTATATACAAACATGTGTACTTGTTGTACGCGAATAGTCATATACGTATTTATCAATATGCATATTCACTCCGTATCCATCCCTCGCCTTTCTTTTGGTATGTATATGTGTGTGTATGTGTATATATAATAGCGAGCCATGGCACCAGGAACCGAGACCAATCCCGAACCCGGAAACGGGAACTCGGAACCCAGAACCGGGAACCCAGCCGCCTACCGAGACCAATCCGGAACCCGGAAATGGGAACCCGGAACCCCCAACCGGGAACCCGGGAATCCAGCTGCTTACCGAAATGGGCTGCGAATTTTCGCCAAGACCAATTCGGAACCCGGAATCTGGAACCCAGAACCCAGAGCCGCGAAGTTGGGAACCTGGCCGCTTACCGAAATGAGCAGCGAAGTTTGGCCAAGACCAATTTGGAACCCAGAAATGGGAACCTGGCCGCCTACCGAATTCGGCTGTGATTTTTCGCCAAATCTTTCAGTGGCACTCGAAAACAGCCCAATCAGTGGATATGTAGTTATGTATGTATGCATACATGCATGTATGTGTGCATGCTTGCATGTATGTACGTATGTACGTACGTGCAGCTGTCTGTCTGTCTTTCTGTCTGTCTTTCTGTCTGTCTGTATGTATGCATGTGCGTACGTACGTAGGTAGGTCGGTAAGCAGGTAGGTCTGTGTATGTATATACACATGTGCGTTAATGATCTACGCACGCATTTATTTATGTACACACGTATCAATGTACATCTCCACTCCGTATCCATCCTTCTCCCCCCCCCCTCCATGAGCTTGCGATGCATATTCTCCGCTGCGCTACTTCGCGCGCCACTGTCTCTGCCCACGCGTGCTGCTTGGGGGTGTCCCTGACCCGAGGTGCCACAGCCTCGGGGGCACACCTCGAGAGGCCCAGAGAGCCTTGGGGGCTGCAGAGTGGCGCGGGAGTTCTGGGGGTACCCTGGGAGAAAGGCACCGTGGGAAGCGCCCGCGCGAGGGCGAGAAGAAGACGAAACATGAAAAGAAAAAGAAGAAGAAGAAGAAGGAGAGAAGAAGCAGACTAGAAGAAGCGGGAGGAGCGGAGGAGGAAGGGAGGAAGGGAGTGTGTCCGAGGGGGGCGGGCGGGAGGTCCAGGAAAGGGATGAGAGTGATGATGATTATGATAATGATGACGACGACGACGAGGAGGAGGAGGAGGAGGAGGAGGAGTGGAGAAGGAGGATGGGATGAGGATGAGGATGATAATGATGCTGATGCTGATGATGATGCTGATGCTGATGTTCATGATGATGGTGATGATGATGATGATGATGATGATGATGATGATGATGATGATGATGATGATACGTAACAAGGACAATGACGATGATGGTGGTCATGATGATCGTGGTGGTGAAGGTGATGAGGTGATGACGATAAATAAGATGAGGATGAGGATAGTCATATGGGTGGTGTTGACGATGGTGGTTATGGTGATGGTGTGGGGGTAAGTAGCCCCCGATGCTGGTCGTTGCCTTTTCCTGTTATAGTTTGGAAGCGTCTCAAGTGTTTTTGGAATGTATCGTCGTCGTTTCTTCTTCCTTGGGGTTCCACGGCCGTTCTTGGAGCGTGGATCACGGATTGGGTAACGCGTGCATGTTGTTGCGTTGTCTAATGCATTGCGTTGGAAAGTGTGCGCATAGTTTATAAGCGTTTATCTTGTACACATGAATGTGCGCTTTCTAGATATAGGTGAACATGCATATGCGTACGTGTCCTCCCAGTTATGCGTGTGTGTAGATGAAGTTCAAGAAGATGCTTGCACACACACAGACATATACACACACTCGCGCATGCGAACGTATGTAATGACGACATCTACGCATACCTTCGCATAGTACAGATGTGCACGCGTAGGTGTTATGCTCGCCGACTGTTGGGACGGATTTGTAGAGGTATTGTGTTGTTTCGCCGCTGTTTGTGTTGGGTTTCTTTGTGTGGGCTGGATCGCGTCGCCGTTTCTTGGTGGCAATGGGTGAGTGTCAACTATTTGTTTGCTCAGGAGCGTTTAACTTCAAGGATAGTTCCAGCACGCACAGAGGAGAGTGATGTGATGTTTCTGGTAATGGTGATTTTGACGACGACGATGACGATGTCGGCGACGATGCTGCTGATGTTGGCGCTGATGCTGATGTTGATGATGATGATGATGATGATGGTGATCGTGATGGTGATGGTGATGTTTGTGGTGGTGATGATGATGATTGATATGTTGGTGGTGGTGACGAGGAAGAGGAGGGTTTGTAGAAACGATGGGGAGGGGAGAAGAGGGAGGAGGAGATGCAGGAGGTGGACGAGGGTGTGGGGTGGAGGGACGGTGGGAAGACGAAATCTGCTGTTCCTGACCGCGTGCGGCTGCATCTACATTTCGACGCCACCTCGACGCACAATCCCCGCCCCCTACATGCCAATATGAGTACGAAACGAGCCCCCAAAGTCCCGGTGGACAGCATAATGCAAGCCGACATTGAAATGTGTGGGGGGGGGTTCTCAGAGATCGATGGAACATGATCCAAGTTGGCACTGTATCCCAGACCGCTTAATCAATTTTCGATATGTTGTCTACCCACTGGAGCGGGTGGCACGACAGCAAGACGGCGACAAGTTCTCAGTGGTACGCGTATGCGGAGGTTTGCTGGGGCCTCGGCTTGCTGGTGCTGCTGCCGTCGGTGGGGTACCTGTACTCCCATGCCGCAACCTACCGGGAGAGCTCGAGCTACGAGCAGAGCGGCACCTCGACGGCCACATTATTGGCAGGCGGTTTTGCGTTGGCCACGGGCCGTCAGCCTTCATGCATGCAGCTAGCGCCAACGGGTCGAGAGCCACGCGGGCACGACGGAGTGGGACGATAATATGTTGCTCGACAGGCGGCCCTGGTATTGTTGCCGTTCTTTGGCTGGACGGGGTTCCCCATTCATCTTCCAGAGTTGACGGTATGTGACTTTCAGAGTTCGTGCAGGGAGAATGAGGATGGGAGAGTTCGGGAGGGGAAAGGGAAAGGGGGGAGGAGGAGGAGAGAGAAGGAGGAGGAGGAGGAGCAGGAGGAGGAGCAGCAGCATTTGGAGGAGGACGAGGCGGAGAAGGGAACATTGATGAAGAGAAGAGGCGGAGGGGAAGGAGCGGAGTCATGATGATGATCATGATGACGACGATGATGATGATGCTGATGATGATGCTGATGGTGATGGTGATGGTGAGGATGCTGATGATGATGATGCTGATGATGATGGTGGTGGTGGTGATGAGGATGAGGATGAGGATGAGGCTGACGATGAGGATGAGGATGATGAGGATGAGGATTAGGATGAGGATCGTGGTGGTGGTGGTGATGATGATGCTGAAAGAAGGATGAGAAGGAGGATGAGGAGGAGGATGAGGAGGAGGAGAAATAGAATAGCGTAGAACACTCAGACGAGACAGCTTGCGCGAGATGTACCCTGCTGGCAGATCTGAAGCAGCCGCGCGCCAAAGCAGAATCTGTCATCGTCGTCTTTTACTTGATCTGGCTCACCAAGGACGTGCCAGACTGGTGGTCGCGAGTCCTCGAAGAGGAGAGCGGGGCATCCCCGAGCCACAGCTCGCTTGCCTGATGAGGGAGGAGAGGGAGGCGGAGGAGGAGGAGGAGGAGGACGCCCGTAACCATTTTGGCTCAAGCCGTTTTGGCTCAAGTAAAACATTTTCAAGCCAGCTGTGCAGGGCACCTTGCTTTGGCTTTCCATCACGTGATCCCCGCTGTCTGAGCCTTCAGTAGTCCAGCGGGCCGCACCAAACGTTCCTTATGTTGGGTGCAGCCACCAGATAGCCGCGAGTGATGAATGGCAAGGGCGGTGTACCGCAGCAGCAGCAGCAGATGGATCCCAACGGGCTCGCCACTATTGAAGCCTAGTTTGATGACATGCCGACGTTCCCCATCATCCCAGGTGCGTACTCCACTACGCGGCATTGCTGGCCCTGGCGCTGTGGCAGTCGAGCGTGGTGGCGGACGCTCGGTATAACCTGACAACAAACGTGCCGCCGTTCTCCCCCGCTGCCTCTTCGTCACCCGCAGGTTCAGCAGCTGGGTCCAACCCCTTATCCAATCCCAATGGCTCCCTCGGCAGTGTGAGCGGTTCTCCGGATGGTGTTGCAAGCATCCCGAACAGTGCCTTTGTTATCACTTTGGAAGGAGGTCGGCCAGCTCGTCCTCAAGAGGTTCCGCAGATGCTTGGTTGTCCGCGCCCGTGGCCAGGCAGTACGTTGACCAGCGAGCTGCCCCTCTTCGCGCGCATGTCGAGGATATTCGGAGCAACTTGCATCGCTCCATCGATATGGTCCAATCGAATGCCACCAATGCGTTCGGGAGGTTCGCCAATGACGTCACCCAGTCCTTCGCCACCCTCAGCAGACAGACGGAGCAGAGAGTCCACAATGCCGAGGTGGAGCAGAAGCCCCGCACGCGCAGGCTGGACGGCATCGGCGCACAGCTGGCCAAGATCAGAGCAGAGCTCCGCATTGTTCAAGTTGAAGCGACGCTACGGTAGAGGGAAACAATTCGTGAACACCCCCCTTGCCCCCCGAACTCAAAGTTGGCACGCGCGGGGAGACTGCAGTCGAGGTGCAACTCATCAGACCCACCGCCAACTTTGAACATTGGGGGGAGGGGGGGGCGTTGACAGATGAGTGTGGCATGAGTGTTCGCTATTTTCCGAGGCCTGCACCTCAGGGTACGAGTCCTGGTGTCAGCAACTTCAACAGGGCGCTGGGCACGGCCCTCGTGGTGGCGCGGGCGCAGGAACTGGTCGCCCAAGAGGCGGTGGCGAACGGTCTCGCAGAGCGGCCCCGCGACCTCCGACGTCGCCGCTGAGGATTGGAAGTTTCGATGAGACGGGCCCCTGGGCAAAGCGATGCACCATCAGCTTCAAAGGCCACGCAAACATGGCCGTTCGGACAGTCAATCAGGTCCTGGGCGCGTTCAAGACATCTCCGTTTTCCCCTCCTACGTGGCGCTCGTGCTCTACCCGATGCGCGGCTGGCGGCCTCGCGCCCCTGTTCGCGGGCCCCGACAGGACTGTCTGCCAGGCCCGCCGCGAGCTGGGCACGAAGAAGGCGCGGGCCACCATGGCGCGCATATGCCCCAGCAAGAGGGTCTTCACGGACAAGTTCAGGGGCAAGGTGCTGGCGGGCTGGCAACCGCTCGTCAAGGCGGTCCCGACGGAGGGCCAAAAGGTTAGCTGGAGTTCGCAGAGGCCAACATCATCGCGGGCGCGGCGTCGCGGAGGCTCCTCGGTGGAGCTCCGGACGCATTGAGCGCCCTCTGGCACGGCTAGGTGAGGGCCGAGCCATGTGTCAATATCAGCGCGCGCATCGTCGCTTGGGAAGCGCGCGCCCTCTTCGATGACGCCAATTCGTTGGGGTTTCGAAAGGTGAAGCTCCTGCGTCGTCTCTCGAGAACTGGCACAATCATTCCCTACCTAGGCTCTGCCTAGAGGGTTCTTACTCTCTTTCTTGAAGGGGCCGCGCAGTTGAAATTGCCCCGGGTGGCTCCCCCAGCATCCGCCCCGCGGATCCCCCAGTTACGTCCCTTTAGCTTAGCGTTGCTTATGGCTCTTCTGACCAGCGCCAGGGCGCTGAATGGGAAGTGTTGGGCGAAGCACTTCAGCATTCACAGACGCGGCCTCTCGGCCCTTCAGGCGGCGCTGCTGCTGGCCTCGGTTTCCGAGGTGCTGCGAGAGGCCCGAGATGATCTTATCCGCGGGTTGGTTCCCATCGCGGTTGGAGGCGCGCGCTGAGGGGCCGCCGAATGTGAGCTCTGTCCCCCTCTCATTTATTTTGCGCAACCTCCCGCCTCAGTTTCATCGGTCGGGCCCTCTCCTCGCTGCCTGGCTGCGTCTCTCGTAAGGCGCGTCGGGGGGCGAGGTCGTCGAACGCCCTGATAACCTGGGCGCCCGGGGCCTCTCGGATCACGCCCTGGTCTGCCCCCGCGCGCGCGGGGCCCCCGGCCCCGCCGGGGGGCCAACCCCTCCCGAAGCAGATTTTCGAACCCAAGGAGTTCCGAGGCTTCATGGAGAAAGTTACCGCGGCCCTTTTTGAGCATCTCTCGCCTGCCCTGGCCCATGATTATTGCGCGAAGCTCGCGATTGAGGCGGGCCGGCGGGCCCGCGGCCTCATGATCTCGAAGTGCCCGAGCGCCCATATTGCGAGGAATCCGAGGATCCGCGTGGGGGGAGCAGTCTTTTGGCAGGACTGGCGCTTGGCGCGCAGGCTTCGCTGCTCGCGCGAGATCTGCTGGCGTCGCCTGATTCTGAGCCGCGACTCCCATCTCGTCTCTTTCTCCGATCCTCAGGCGTTTGCCCATCTCTTCGACGACCTCCACCTCCACGTCTCAGGGATCGACTACACGTAAGAGTGACCTCTCGCCGGAGTGACCTTTGGTGCGGGGGCACATTGGGGTCCCCCGATCACAGATTGCGATGCGACAGTAGCGTCTTGCGCGCCCGAGTTTGGCCCCCCCGCGGCCCCCTAAAAGCCGCGCGCCAAAGGTCACTCTTACCCAGGGTCACTCTTGCGCGAAGGCCCAGCGCCCCCTGCAGGCTAGTAATCAGCGTCTCCAGAACCCGAATGCGATTGCCCGCGTTGCCGCCCGCTCGAAGCGCTTGAATCGGCTTGCGCGACTCTGGCCCCCTTCCGACCGGAGAGTGACTCTTGTCGGCGTTCGCGCCGATAGTGGCGGGGCCGCGCAGGATCTCGCGGCGATTTTGGGATCGCCGGGCCGGCGCTGGGCCCCGACCATTTCTGCCGAGGAGTTCCGCCGCGAGGGGGCCCAGAGGTATTATTTGGGCAGGTTCACCCCGCAGGTCGACTGCAGCCCCCCCCCCGCCCCCCACGCGCGCGCATGCACTTGTATGGGCGTCAAGGAACACGTGGAGGTTCAAGCCTGCAGCTCCCCAGGCCCCGACAGGACCCCGTAATGCGCTCGGAAGATCGCTCCTCGCGGCATCGAGATTTTGTTTATATCGATGAGGTGGATCCATTATGGTAGCAGCCTCCTCTTTGGATATCACATTGTGCGTGGAGCGTTCCTACCCAAAGGGGCGGACTCCCTGGGCTGCCTGAAGGCACTCGTCGCCCCTCGGAGACTCGCCCGCTCGGCCTGAAAAAGTGCGACAACAAAGTGATTGCGGAGGTGTCGGTCCGCCCTTTGACCAGGGCTCTGATTGGGGGGCGTGACGAAGCCCAGAGGGGATTTGTTCCCCGCCGTATTTCTGGCAATGATATTATTGTGCTGGACGCGCTGGGAAGGCGCGCCAGCGTGAAAGCGGACCCTGCCCCCCTCCCTCGTGCTTTTTTCTGCCTTGACTTCGGCCGCGCCTTCCCGTCCACGTCCCAGAGGTAACTCTTCGCCGTCCTCCGTCGCCTCTCCCTTCCCTCGCCCCTCTTCGCCCTCCTCATCGATCTGTGCTCCTGCGTGATTTGCGCGGGGGTGATCGGGGGTGCCGAACTGGTTCTGCTCTGGACATCCTCGAGAATTCTCCGGGGAGGCCCCGCCAGCAGTACGCTGCGCGCGCTTCGGTCCGACCCGTTCCCCCGACGCTTCAGGGCCCTCTTCGAAGCGAAAGGGAAAGGCTTAGTACATGCTTTCGCGGGCGACATTGGCGCCATCCTGTACCGGCTGAGACACTCCCTGACCAGCCCCAGTCACTCTTCAACAGAAGGCTCCTGACCTGGTTCCCCCAATGCTTCCAGGTCATCGCCCCCTTCTCCTGGTCTGAAGTCCGTTCCTGCCTCCTCCCTCCTCTCCCACCTGGCCTTTCGCTATGATCTAAAACTCTCGTGGACGGGTGGGCCACGGCCTCCACTCTTCAAGGGACTGGCAGGCGCCTCGTTGGCTGTGATGCCCAGCGCTCTCTTGTTCGTCTCCGGTCCTGTCCCCCCTCCTCCCCGGTCAGAGTGCGATGGCCCGCCGCTCCCCGCCCCAACGGTGCCCGATGGCTCGTCGCGCCCTCATCCGGCCATCCTGTCAAGTTTCTCTTCATGTGGTGTGTGCGCATGCTCTGCATACCGTGGTTTCCGGAAAAATTGCTCATCTCGACTGCGCGTTGACGCGGGTCCAACTCCCCGGCCCCAATTTCAAAGTTCGGGGCGGTCGACGCGGTGGAGTGCGAGTCGTTTCGAAAAAAACGTCCACATTTGCAAACCGCGGCCTGCCCCCTGAAATTGGGGGCGCTGGGCGCGCTCTTGCGCCATCTTCTAGGTGTTGAACTTGGACGTTTTTTCGAAAATGCCGGTAACATTCATCGTGCAGCTCAAGAACCGCCCTCGGATAGGCCTCTCGCCGCCGCGGTCAGGTTGGCCCACCGCCAGGTGGCCAGGCTGGCTGCGAGGTGAGCCTGCTTGGACAGGACGGACCGCCGTGGGCACGCTCGAGGAGGAGGAGGAGGAAGAGGAGGAGGAGGAGGAAGAGCACTAGGAGGAGAAGGAGTTGTAGGATGAGGAGGGAAGATGTTCGCGCGCGTCGTTCGCCTTTCGGGGCATCTGGGAAGCTCCTCGCTATTTCTCGTTGCCTCAGCAGGCTTCCCTTCGAACCTTTGGTCAAAACGCACCCTTGGAGAGGACCGTGACTATCGCGATCCCGTTGCTCACCCCCTTTCGGTCGCTTTGTCTGTCTGCCTGCTTGCCAGTCTGTCTGTCTGTCTGTCAGTCTGTCTATATGTCTTTCTGTCTGTCTGTCTGTCTGTCTGTCTGTCTGTCTGTCTGTCTGTCTGTCTGTTTTTTGTTTGTTCTCTCTCTCTCTCTCTCTCCCCCTCTTTTTTCCTTTCTCCCTCTCTCTCTCTCTCTCTTTTGGCTGGGCTCTGCGATCCCCCCGCTAAGTATTGTGATCCGTAGTCCCGCCACTGCCAGTCGCGCGCGCCGCCCATTTGTGCACTGTGCGCCACCTGCTTAGGTGGGCCTCCGCATCGTTTGAACCATTCAAGGCGCGCGAATTCACAACACAGAAGTTTGGGGGGGATGAGGAGCAAAACGGAGGAGGAGGATGAGGAGGAGGAGGAGAGACGGAGGACGCAGGACGGAGGACAACGACGAAGACGAGGAGGATATACGATAAGGATACCATCCAGAGGAGAGGTCGCGAGGTGCCCGAGGATGTGAACCCACGCATGTCGTGTTCATCCTGTTCATTCCTCCTTCTGCACCGCCTCCCTCCTCCTCGCCTCCCTCTCTTACCTGCTGTTATCCCTCCTCCCCTCCCGTATCTTCCTGTTTCTCCTCCAGTTTGTCCTAATCCTTCCTTCATCCATGAGTCTACGTCTGGCCCCGCAGATCATCTGTTAATTCCTGACCATCCCGTGGTGTTGGGTCACCGTTTTCTGTTTCGGCGCACCCTTTCATGCGTTTCGCGGCCCCATCGAGAGTTCCACCGAAGGCCCCAAAGGCAGGTCCGCATGGCGGCCCAGCACCCATTCCGGCACACCACTCACACACGTCGCGACCTGATCGGGAGCTCCACCGAAGGCACCAACGGCAGGGTCCGCATGGCGGCCCCGTGTCCACTTCGGCATACCCTTCACGCGTTCCGTGGCCTGATAGTGAACTCCGCCGAAGACCCCAGCGGCAGAATCCGCATGGCGGCCCTGCATTCTTTTCGGCGCACTCCTCATACGCTTCGTGGCCCCAAAGAAGGCCCCACCGACGGCCCAAGCGGCAGGGTCCTCATGGCGGCCCCGCACTCATGTCGGTACACCCTTCACACGTTCCGTGGCCTCATAGGGAGCTGCCCCTCCTTCGTCCGACCTTCCCTGCGGTACTCGCACTCGCACATAGTTGGGTTTTCGCTAAGCTAATGGTATTCCTCCTCTTCCTCCTCCCCGCTCTTCCTACACTCCTTCGCCCATCCTCCATCTCTTCCTCTTTCAGCTCCTTCTCCTCTTCCTCCTCTTCCTCCTCCTCTTCGTCCTTCTCCTCTTCCTCCTCCTCATCACCCTCCTCCAACGTCCACATCCTCCTCTTCCTCGTCTTCCTCGTCTTCCTCCTCCTCCCCCTCCTCCTCTTCGTCTTCCTCCTCCCCCTCCTCCTCCTCCTGCTCCTTTGGACGCCCTCGCATGTGGACCCCGACGACCCTGCCCTCACCCCGCTCCAGCGTCACCTCGCGGTTGGGAACAGCCTCGCCGATGAGCACGCCGGGGACGCGGCGAATCGTTCGTGGGAGCTTGCCCTTGAGGGCCGTCGGGCCCCCGACACCGACAAGTGGGATTGCACGGCCCATCTCATACGCAGGAGGGCCGCCCAAGCCATGGTAGACGCCATCGCCGCAGCACCGTGGACTTCCACTCGGCCCAAGACGGGCCGAGAGGCCAAGAGTGCGCGCGACAAGGCGCTCCTGAGCAGTGCGCACTGCTGGACTTGGGCTCAAAGCAAATGGGTTTGCGCGCTTTGCCATTGCATCCAGAACGATCAAGATATAATTCGAGCTGCCTCGACCGAATGTCCAGGTGCTGAGTCGCGCGACGACCAGGCCTTCGATATCATAGAGCGGGCGGCCAGTGGGGCGGTGGCGGGGGGAAGGTGTTGCACGAATCCCATCGCTTGTTTCACTGGCCTCGGTTTTCCTTGCATTTTTGTTCCCACTGTGGCAAAACCGCATCGACGGACCCGCGTCAACTCACTGGGCCGTGCACGCCTTCAAAGAAGGGCCATGAGAATTTGGCCCGAATTCGCCAGGGCAAGCACCCCAGCCATCACGGGCCGTCTGCGGTTGTCATAGAGGCTGATCTCTCCAGTGTTCGACGGATCGAGGCGCGTCGAGGTTCTCACCTCCCTGGTGTGTTGTGGTAAATGGGTTCGGCTACGTCACCTGTAGCGCTTATAGAATCCCATAGAATCCTCCTCCTGCTCCTCCTTATCACCCCCTCCAACGTCCATGTCCTCCTTTTCCTCATCCTTCTCCTCCTCCTCCTCCTCTTCCTCCTCTCTTTCGCTATCACTTTCTTTCCGTCACAGTGAAACCAGGGCAGCAAAGTATTGGTTGCACGTTGCGATCAGGTCCGTGCTCTTTCACCGTGTACCGAGCTTCACGGCCGTTGAAGCCCTGGCGGTTTTGAACTTCGGTGTCTGAGTATGTTTGTTTTAAATGGCACTTACGACGTGTACCTGGAGGATTGCTCTTTTGGGATCTTATTCGTTTTGCGGTAGTGGGCCGCGTAAGAATAAGAGGGACAGTTCAAGTACAGCAAATTATTACCATAGGAGTATAGCGAGGACGCGCACCAAAAGGAACCGTCTGCTTTTCGTTTTGATGCCGTACGTGTCTTCGGTGTCCAGCGATGCGCGGCGACTTCCCCGCTCGTTGAGAAACTGTTGCTCCCAGGGCACTCCTGGAGTTATCCCCCAATCGCACCTCGCGTGCGCAACGGCCCGCCACCCAAGAAACTCGTGTCTTCAAAGGGCAATTTGAGTGTCTTGCACTCGCGCGGAGTGCGACCGCAGGTGTCGCAAGGGGCGCGCAAGAACCCTCACAGTGCGCCAGGGCACTTTCCGTCTGTCGAAGCGCGTGACAAGTTGGTTGAACATGCAGCAACGCACCGACCATACCATATGTAACAAGTCGGAATGCCTAGGTTTCTTTGAGCGCGCATCCCCGAGCAGACGGGCGCATGGCAGGGAGGCACGCAAAAACCCCGCTGGCTGCCAAAAGGATATCCCCAGCCGGCGGATCGAGAGGGAGTCAGCGCAATCGGAAGGGATGAGTGGACGGAGTAGGATTCGAAGTAGAAAAAACTGCATAAACATGAACTGTTGGCGCTCCGCGCGGATTTCTTGGATCTGCGCTGGCCCTCCCCGGCGGCGCCTCCGGCGTCGCCCCTGGCAATTTGCGCGGACCGTCGACAATTTATGTTTATGTTTTTTTCCTTGTTCTAAGGATGTAACATGTGGCATGAGCGCACCTAGCTTGTGATTTCCTCACCCTTCTTATCACCTTCCTTCTGACCCTCATCCTCCCCTCATCCTCCCCTTGGCTCAAGCCTCCTGGCTCAAGCCGTCCAGGATCCCCAAGCCGTCCAGGATCCTCTAGCCCCAAACTGTAATACTCCAAGACACTCCACACACCCCTCACTTCATACCCCAATGGTCGGAATCCGGCAGGCGATGTTTTCCACTGGCTCCACCCCGGAGCGCAAGGAAGCTCGGAAGGAGGAACCAGGTGAGGATCAGGAACCTGCATTCGACCCCCGGGATCAGGCTCTCGTCGAAGCCATGTCCAAGCGCATGGGTAAGATGACGGACGACCAGCTCACGAAGTACGAGAACCCCACACAGGAGAATATCGACTACGAACAGGAGCAGATCGACGAGATGAAGGCAGATTCCGCGAAGGAGT
The DNA here is from genome assembly GCA_963575745.1 of Prorocentrum cordatum. NCBI lineage: Eukaryota > Dinophyceae > Prorocentrales > Prorocentraceae > Prorocentrum > Prorocentrum cordatum. The sequence goes on along the minus strand of CAUYUJ010018690.1, from coordinate 135,471 downwards.
TCAAATCACTGCACGCGACGATGGAGGCTACACATAAACAAGCACAGCAACTACAACACAAACTGGTTGGCCGCACATGGCTTCCCTTCCGACACCAATGGGACCACAGCCATCGGCTACCTGACGAAACTCACCAAAGACAAGGACTACCAAGACAGAGTGCACAACATATTGCATGACAGACCCCACCAGCGTCGGATATATCGAGTTCCAGACGCTGGCCGGGAAAAACAGCTTACACAAGATGATGCGGGAAACCCCCCCGCCAGCACCTGGAGCACAACCAGGCGACAAATTATGATTCACCGACAACCACAGCAAGACGGAGAGGCGGGACATGAAGCAACTCGGCTACACCAAGTACCACCTCAACCGTCTCCTAGGCATCCCGCTCGACGACATTCGCATCATGAAGGATGAGCTCATCGTGAAGGTTCTGGGCAAAACCGTGGCCACCATCACGAACGGGGAGATCGAGTACCGCGACTGGGGACTCGAACTGAAGGTCTCTGTGAGCCAATCTATGCGTCAATGGGACGCCAAAGGCGCAAAAAACGAGTGAAACGGGAGCCGTCCCATACCACCCCGGACAGTTTTGAAGATTCCTCTCGCTTCGCGGGGCGCACGTCCGGAGCACGTAGCGAGTGGGCGTCGGGTGGTTTGCTTTGCGGGTCTGCGTCGCTGGTCTGCCGTGTCGCCTTCAAGAGGGGCGGCGGATGCGCCCACACCCTTCCAGCGCCAGACTTGGATACATTGGATACGTTGCGTAATACATCCGCAGGAAACGCTGCTGCTCAACACGTCACTTCTGGACGTGGATTCCTTTCGCTTGGCGGGGTGCTCATCAGGACCACGCACAGTCCAGCTGTGGGACCTTTTTGGAGCCTCTTGGGGCCTTTTTGGGGGTCTCTTGGGGGCTTCTTGTGGCCACTGGGGGGCTTCTTCGGGGCCTCTTGGGGGCGTCTTGGGCCTTATTGGGGCGCTCTCGCGCGGTGTAGCTCCTGCGGAGGCCGTCTTGGTGGCCTCGGGGCCGCCTTGAGGTTCTCTGAGGGTCCTCTTGTGCCGTCTTGGCGGCCTCTTGGACGGTCAGGGCTCCCTGAGAGTCGACAAAGGCGAGAACGCGCAAATCTTTGAAAAACCATGCGACAATCAATCAGTGCGGCTCCGCCTCCTCCTCCTCCTCCTCCTCCTCCTCCTTCTCTTCCGCGTCGTCCTCTTACTGTGGTCCGGACCGGGACGGGGAGCTAAATCATTGTCCTCGTGGGGGGGAGCCGGCCACGAAGCGATTCGTCCTTTTGTGTTGCTTGAGTATCTTTTTTCGTTTTAATGTCTTCCCTTTCCCTTTTTCTTTCATGTGCGTCGTTGTTTCTTCGTGTCAGTGGCCTCACGTCAATGGGGATCCTTTTCGTCGTTGGAGCCCCCTTTCGTCGTGGAGTTCCTTTTCGTGGTGTGAGTCCCTTTTCGTCGTGCGAGTCCCTTTTCGTCGTTGGAGCCCCCTTTCGTCGTGGGAGTCCCTCGCATCGTCGCGGGAGCCCCTTTTCGTCAGTTGAGTTCTTTTTCGTCGCGGAGTCCCTTTTCGTCGTGGAGGTCCCTTTTCGTCGTGGAGTCCTTTTTTCGTCGTGTGAGTCCCTTCTCGTCGTGTGAGTCCCTTTTCGTCGAGTGAGTCCTTTTTCGTCGTTGGAGTGCTCTTTCGTCGTTGGAGTCCCTCGCGTGGTCGCGGGAGTTCCTTTTCGTCATTTGAGTTCTTTTTCGTCGTGGAGTCTTTCTTTGTCGAGGAGCTCCTTTTCGTCGCTTCGGCCCCTTTTCGTCGTTGGAGTCCCTATTCGTCGTGTGACTCCCTTTCGTCGTGTGAGTCCCTTTTCGTCGTTGGAGTCCCTTTTTCGTTGTTGGAGTCCCCTTTCGTCGTGGGAGTCCCTCGCGTCGTCGCGGGAGCTCCTTTTCGTCAGTTGAGTTCCTTTTTGTCGCGGAGTCCCTTTTCGTCGTGGAGTCCCTTTTCGTCGGGTCGGTCCCTTCTCGTCGTTGGAGTCCGTTTTCGTCGTGGAGTCCCTTTTCGTCGTGTGCGTCCCTTTTCGTCGTGTGAGTCCCTTTTCGTCGTTGGAGTCCCTCGCGTCGTCGCGGGAGTTCCTTTTCGTCATTTGAGTTTCTTGTCGTCGTGGGGTCCCTTTTTGTCGTGGAGTCCCTTTTCGTCGCTTCGGCCCCTTTTTCGTCGTTGGAGTTCCTTTTCGTCGTGTGACTCCCTTTTCGTCGTGTGAGTTTCTTTTCGTCGTTGGAGTCTTTTTTTCGTTGCTGGAGTCCCCTTTCGTCGTTGGAGTCCCTCGCGTCGTCGCGGGAGTCCTTTTTCGTCACTTGAGTTTCTTTTCGTCGTAGAGTCCCTCTTCGTCGTGTGAGTCCCTTTTCGTCGCTTCGGTCCCTTCTTGTCGTGGAGTTCCTTTTCGTCGTGTGAGTTCCTTTTCGTCGTGTGCGTCCCTTTTCGTCGTTGGAGTTCTCTTTCGTCGTGGGAGTCCCTCGCGTCGTCGCGGGAGCTCCTTTTCGTCATTTGGAGTTCTTTTTTCATCGTTGGGTCCCTTTTCGTCGTGGAGTCCCTCTTCGTCGCGTCGGTCCCTTTTCGTCGTTGGAGTCCCTTTTCGTCGTGGAGTCCTTTTTTCGTCGTGTGAGTCCCTTTTCGTCGTGTGAGTCCCTTTTCGTCGTTGGAGTCCCTTTTTCGTTGTTGGAGTCCCCTTTCGTCGTGTGCGTCCCCTTTCGTCTTGGGGGTCCCTCACGGACCTCTTCGTCGTTGGAGTCCCGTTACGTCGTGTGAGTCCGTTTTCATCGTTTCATGTTCTTCTAGTCCTTGCTATATATGTTTTGGCGTTTTAGTGCTTTGCGTCTCTTTTCGTCGTTTCAGTCCTTGCTCGTTTGTCGCGTCCCTTTTCCGCCGGTTTATTATCTCCCGGTCGTTTTCGTCATTTTTGTTGCTGCAGTCCTTTTTTGCTGTCGTTTTTGCTTCCGTCCCCTTCTATAGCAGGTTTGCCCTAACTATTCATTACTGTTGCGCTTCGTCGCTTTGGTCCCGATCAGTCCCTTTTCGTCGTGCTAGCCTCTTTTCGTCGTCGGCGTCCCCATTTGGCGCTTCAGCCTCATTGTATCCCGCTTTGTCGTGCGAGTCCCTTTCAGTCCCTTCGTCGATAGAACTCCTGTGGGTCCTCTTTCGTCATCCCCGTCCCTCTTCGTCGTCTCGAGTCTCTTTCTGTTTTTGAACTCTCCTCAATTCGCCTTGTTCCGTTTTCGTCCATGCTCTACGTGTTGTGGATTTCCGTCGTTGAAGTCAGTTTTTCTCATATGAGTCCTTCTTCGGCGTCTAGTGCCTTTGAGTCCCTTTTGCCGCTCCGGCTCCTTGTAGTCCCTTTAGTCCCTTTTCGTTGTTGCAGTCCCTTTTCCTCCTTTCAGTTTGTTCCAGTCTCTGGAATGGCCATTCGCCAAAGCAGAGCCTTGGAATGTTTTTTTTCCGTGTCAGTCCCTTTTCGTCCTTTTCAGTCGTCGTCTCTTCTAGTCCCTATTCGTCATTCGATTTCATTGTTCATCGTTGGATCCCGTTTCGCAGTTATCGGGCTCCCTCTTCGCTTCCTTGCCGGGGCCATTTTCTGTCGAAGCGCCCTGCAGGAGACAAGGAAACGACACCCTGCCGAGTTGAGGCGACCAGAGACGTATAGCATCGAAGGAGGAGGAGGCGAATGGATGAGGGAGGAGGGAGACTGATGAGGGAAAGGCGGATGAGGATGACGACGAGGAGGATGACGACGACGATGATGATGAAGCTGATGATGATTTTGACGATGAGGATTCTGATGGTGATGCCGATGATGATGGTGGTGATCATGATGATGGTGATGGTGATGGTGATGGTGATGGTGATGATGATGCTGATGATGATGATGGTCATGACGATCATGATGACAATGGTGATGAAGGTTATCATGCTGATGTCGGCGACGACGTCAACGATGATGATGTTGGTGGTGCTAATGGTCATGCTGCTGATGATGACGACGACGACGATTGCGATGATGATGGCGATAATGACGAAGAACGTGACGACGAGGACGACGAGGATGAGGATGATATCGAATCCCTCAAGTTCCTGGTGATATAACGCCCCTGAAATGTGAAGGGCTGCGCCCTCTGCCGCCGACTCCCCGAGGCTGAACCATCTCGGGGGTTCGTGGGAGGCTCTTGCGGGCCTTCATGGAGCCTGTCGGAGTTTCTAGTGGCCGTCTTGACGCTGTCTTGGGTCGTCTTTGGGCCACATTGGCACGTTTTTGGGAGGCGCTGCTGTCATGACAGCTTGAACTGGATATTATTTGGGCCCTTCCGGGGCGCGTTTGGACAAGCGGGGCCGTTCCGCAGGCTTCCTGTGCGTCTTGAGGCCACTTTGGAAGCATCCCGGGCCGTTCTCAGCGCTCAGAGGCCCGCATATGGAAGTCGCGCAACTCAAACAGAGGGAAAGGCGGAGGTCCCTGCAGCCACTTCGGACCAAGGCGTTCTCTCAGACAAGCGAATTCTCGTCGACTGCCTCAGCATGAGCTCGTTCCTCCAGTCGGCCGGCCCCTCCCCGCGGAAGGCCCGCAGGATGGACGCGAACACGACGGTCCAGGTCATGGTGTTGGAGGTGTTTTTCGACGTTCGTGTGCAGGCGATGGGCCTGGCGTTCGATAGCGGCATCGTCGGGGTGCTCGTGGACGCGGACGAACTGGTATGCAGGAGAGATTCCAAGAACGCTGCTCGTTGGATGTCCGGCCTGGGACTGCAGCCATCGTCCCCGATTGGGCCACTGCATTCAACGCTGGGCTTCCGCAGAAAGTGGTGGCCGAGTACATGAGCCCGTCGCATCGCGACAACCCGACGGCGGTCGTCCAGGAAACGGGAGAGGGCGACGTTCCGACTGCTCCAGGGGCGTGATGCTTCGGGATGCACACGCAAACCTCCGAGGAGTTCCGCGGCGCGCTTCGCCAACTGATCGGAGAAGCCATGGGCGCGAGCGCCGCTGGCCGCCCGGGAGGTTTCGCGCACCAGGGCGGTGCGTCTAAGTTGCTGTTCCGGGGGAACACGAATTCGACGAACAATTCCAGGTGGACGTCGTGGCACTCGGTGCAGATTTGCAGATTCGTCCAGTGGGACTCGTCCCCGAGAAGTACGTCGACGGGCTCATCGGGCTGATGCAGGAGTACCCGTTCATCGTCCCGTCTGGAGCTCTATGCGCTTGCGCGGCGGAGCGCTTTCGGTCCGCGTTCACGTCCTGTGTTCTGGCGGTGGACGTTCCTGCTTCTTGCAGTGGCCGCGCAGGTGAAGGCGCGCGAGGACAAGCTCATCGCGGAGCACGCTGCCGCGGGCGGCGACGCCTGCCCGGGACGCGGGGCCGCGGTGCGCTGGCAGAGACGAACGCGGCGGGCGCGCCCAGGCGCGCGCCCGCACCGTTTCCAGCCGCACCGACGGGCGCCGCCACGGCGCCGCCGTCAGGAGCCGCGGCGGCGGAAATGAGAAGCACCGCCGGCGCGCCCCAGGTGGCGATGGCGGGCGGCGTCGCTGCGTCGGTGACGATGGGGGCGGGGGCGGTTGGCGCGGGCGCGGATGCCGTGCAGCCGGCGCGCGCGCCTGCGGGCGCTCCGGCGGTCGCTGCAGCCCCAACGGCCATCGGCGGAGCATTGGTGGGCGCGACGGTGCTGCCGCACGCGGGCGTCGCTGAGGATGCGCAGGCGCCAGCCCGCGCGGCCGCGCCGCTGGCCGATTCCGCCCCCGCGCCGGCCGCCGCCGCGTCAGAGGTGACGGTGGGCGCGCGCCTCGAGGCGGCGACGGCGTTCGCTTTGGCGGAGGCGAAGAGCGCCGCGCAGTCTGCGGCGAGGGTGAAGTACCGCGCGTTCAAGGGCATCCAGGTGGATATCACTGCCGCGGCCCAGCGATTCGAGGAGATGCCAGGGGTCGGCGCGGAGGCGCTCGTGATCGCCATGGCTCGCTGGCCGGTGGCGGCCTTCCCTGCCGACGGGTGGCCGCGCGAGGGTTGCATTTTCGGGGGGCGCTCGGGCGCCGCTGCAGCGGGAAGGCATGCGGATGCGCGCGCGCCGTTTTCCGCTTCCCGCGCACTTCTCCCGACGCGGCAGCGCCGAGGGCGATTGGCCCCAGGAAATTCAATCCTCGTTCGAAGGCAGGAGCGGGCGCGGCGCCTTGCGATCATCGAGGGGAATCTGTCTGACAGGATGTGCGACTTCGTCCGCGGCTTCCCCGCGGACGCGCCCGGCCCTTGGATGCCTGCAGCTCCCGGCAGCGCCGAATCCTCCAGGGGGCGCCTCGTCTGCGGCCGCGCGAAGTGCCGCGCGCTGCGGTCAATTGAGTGGCCGCGGATGTTATGAGAGGGTCGGCCCTGGCAGGACATGCGATCTCTGGAGTGCGTCGAGTGCAGCGCGAAACGCCGTCGGCGCTGCCGCGTCGCCTTTCAGAGCGACGCCAGACAGCGGGAAGCGAGCACGGCGTTCGCCGACGCGCTGTTCGCGCACCCGCACAACGCCCCGAAAAGTAGGATTTCGACGCTGCGAGCGGCGAATGCGGCAGCAAATGCTGGGAAGCAGCTCCGCTGGGTGGTGGCGCGCGACGCCCCCCTCACTCGGGGCGACGCATGCAGGTCGAAGGGGTCGCTTGCCCACGCCAGGCAGAACTGGCTCATGCACCCGGAGAAAAAGACTGGCGGAATTCCGGGCGCGCCACCGATCTTCGAAGGGATGCGCGCGCTTCACGACCGCAGAGCATGCGGAGGCGGGAGCTTGCAAGCATTCTTCGGGGGCCGTGACTGGCTGGGCCCTCCACCCCGACGACTCGAAGCTGGTGAACGAGCAGAGGTCCGAGCCGGAGCTGGTCCTGAAGCCCGTGCCCGATGCGATCGTGGTGAGAATTCCAGGAAGCACGGCCCCTGGCTTTGGGAATCGGCCCGCGGGCGTCTTCCCGGTGAAGTTGAAGGAAGTGTCTTGGGATCGCAGTCCCGGCTTCAAGGCCACGGTGAAGCGCGTTGGATTCCCGCTGGCCCCGCACTTCGCAGCCGCGGCCCACTGCGTCGCCGGCCCCACTCCTCTTCCGCAGGCCATCATCGACCCCTTGGACGCGCGGGCGACGTCCATGGCCCCCGCGGGCCACGTGGCCATCAGCCGCGCCAGGAGGGCGGACGAACTGATCATCACGCAGCCCTTCTCGCCCATGCTTTTCCGCCAGGGGCATCAGACTGGCCCGCGGCTTCCGCGCTCCCTTACAGTTGGGGAGACGACGGAACAGGCGAGAGCCGGCTGGGCCAAGGCAGAGAAGGAAGCGGCTTCCAGGTCGTCCAAGAAATTGGTGGACGCCACGTTCCAGCGCGCCGACTGCCACCCACGGAAGAAAGCGAGCAATTTCCTAGGAAGTGGCATGAGCACGGGCGATCCTGTGGAGCAGGCCGTAGCGGTGCTGAGCCAAGGCGCATGGAGGAGGCGCGCTCGTTGCGCGCAGAAGCGGGCGGGGGATCCTGCCGCAACCGCGGCGACCGCCCAGTCAGCTCCTATCGCGTCGCGAGGGGTGGGCGCCCTCGAGCGCTTCTGGCGCGGGCAGCGGAAGGAGTTGATTCGTGTCAGGCTTGGGGAAGTGAACGACCTGAAGGCGCAGGGCGAGCTTCGCCGCGCCGTCTGCGTCGGCTGCAATCCAGCGCGACTGCATTTCAACGCGGCGTTGAAGGCCCGCCTCTTCGAGTGCCCACAGCGCGCGGCGCAGAAGCCAAAGGGGCAGTTCGATGGGACCGCGTTCAAGAAGCACCGCGGCTTGAAGGACTTGGCATGCGCAGACTGCATGGATCAAAAGACGAAGCCGCCGTGCAAGGTGGGGCGCGGGGCAAGGCCTGCAGAGCGCTTGAACAATTGCTACGAGGTGTGGCGCGACTCTTGTAGGCCCCCGCCATGTTCGACCTGTCGCCCGACGCCCCGGCCACGGTTGGACAAGCATGTCGCTCGGGGGCTTCCGCGTTGGACACGCGCGCCCTGCCGCGACGAGGCAGCGTTGATGCGCGCGCAGTGCGGAGAGAAGATTACGCGGAACACACTGAAGTCTTCCACTCGTGGACAAAAAGATCTGTTGTGCCCCGCCTGCCGGAAACCGCAGGGCGTCGGGCGCGCGCTGGCGCCGCCTCACCTCCATGCCATTCAGCGCTCTCTCTCGCCGCCGCCCGCCGGGTGCGAAGCCGCCCCGAGCGTCTGCTCGCGAGGGAAGGAGTGCGCACCAGGTAGTTGTGTGTCGCGGGATAGTGGGAATGCGAAGCTTTCGATTCAAGGGCCCAAGGCAAAAAGTTGGCGGCCCATGCATCCATGCGCGGGCCCCTCCCTCCTCCGTCCTTTCCATTATCCCCGCCCTTCCCCCCTTCCAACGCAGGTTTTAATTATGGGCGCCACCGCGATGCATGTCCACCCGGCGCTGCACCACGGTTCGCCCAGACGGAGAAAAACTACATTACCGTCCGGTCGTTGTGTGGCCTTTTGGAGGCTTCTTCGGGATTTCTTAGAAGTTTCTTGGGGGCTTTCTCGAGACATGCTGGGGGCTTCCGGGGGCCTCTTGGGGGACTCCTGGAGGCCTCTTGGGGTTTCTTTGATCCTCCTGGGTGTTTCTTCG